>JAAEAF010004278.1:0-94574 GCA_011037195.1 Triatoma infestans
TGTGATACACATACATACAACTTTCTCTTTGTCTAATTAATATAATTTAATCAAAAAATTTACTTTAAAATTGCAAATTTACAGTGTATAGTTTGGCTAGTCATAAAAATGGCGATGAGTTTACCTGAGCAGCCTTATGTGGAGCGCTTCATGTCAAAATCAACAAAGCTTGAGCAAATTTAAATGTAAACTAAATGATAGACCCTCCTCGTTCATTCACCTCTAAAATTATTTCTTTTTTTTTCAGAAAATTTTTTTAATTAAAAGTGATGCTTTCTACCTCTGCAGTAAGTATTCCAAGTTAAAAGCAATAAAGTTGTAACCGATTTTCAGAAAATCCCGCCCCCCCCCCAGTCAAAAACCTATTCATCGCACTGGTTGTGGTTAACCGATTTTCTTCAAATTTGAAATTCTATCAGTGCTTCCAATGTGTATCAATATTATATAGGTGGTTGAACCAAATATTACACCGAAGTAGAACTTCGAAGGAAAGCTTAATGCTACTGTTCCCCCAGAATCCCCAAAAAATTCAATTTCCAATTTCCCATGTAGTCAAGAAGAGCTTAAAGCATTAATTCACGTTAAGCACCTAATTTCATATATATATATAAGGCAAATTTGCTATACTTCCGCTCAAAATAATAAGAAAAATTTTATCATTTTATACTCACTGAGAAATTGGTTTGTTGTCAATTCTTATTTTAGACTCAACGTACCACAATGCAAATCTGATGCAATAATTAGGGGACGAACATATATATATACGGCAAGTTTAAGTTTATTGTATGCTAATTATTATGTTTTTGATCATTCCCAAATTTAAAATTAAAAACCACAGTATTTGCAAACATACATATCAATAATTCTATTTGATTAACATAATTAATAATAATAGAGGTATTAGCTTTCCGTATACATTAGTTCTGTGTACATTTCACTCAAATAGACATTATATATGTCTATTATAGATATATAGGCACTAATAATAACGTTGTTAAATGTATGACGTGGCAAAAAGACTAAGAACCAAGAGCTGCATCTCTCAAGATTCTCTTATATCTGGAAAGATAGAGAAGTAAGAAGGGAAAGAGAATGTAGGAACCTTATGAATGATTAAAACAGACATGTTAATTTCAAATGAAAGAGCTGGATTTTTCCACCAACGTATTGGCAGTTAGATGCAATTAGAAGTCATGTGTAGATACTAATCTCAGTATGTTAATTTTTTCAGCCCTTAAAAACAAAATAAATTGCTTAATGCTAAAACAGGCAAAACCATAAAAGAAATAAATATATATAAATAAATAAATATGAACTGACTGTCATGAGTTTATGGATTCCAAAACGCACATTTTCTTCCATTCTTCTGGACCTTCTTGTTGTCCTCACATACACCGTCTTCTCATCATTTATTAATTTATAATCCCAATTTAGTTGCAGCCCTTTCAAATTCCTCACAGCCCCTGCTACCGCTGCTCATGAACGAGCTGATATCAAGACATCATCTGCGTACAAAAGTTATTGAGACATCCAAGATATAAATAGTACCATTTGCATTTGTGCGAAATGCTATAATTGCGTGCTCTAGCGCTAGATAAAAAAGTGTGTTGGGCAGAGGATCATCTTGTCTCAGACCGTCTGTGACTGCAATCTTCTCCGACAGACGGTATTCATTGACCTTCACCTTACATCCACTACCTGTAAATGCCATTCTCGTTAGCGTTACTGACTTACAAGAGATTTCTAGGTTCACCATAATCTTCATCAGTTGTTCTCTGTTGATGTTGTCGTATGCCTAACTCGACGAAAAGATGGTGCATATACGCATTAAACTCATAACATTTTCCACATTTGTCTGACGGAGAAAATATGGTCGGTTGTTGATCTGCTCGGCCTGAAGCAACACTGATATACACCTAGAATGTGTCTGACCTGATAGTATTTCCCTGTTAAGAAGGATTACAAATGCCCTTATACGCTGTCCCTAACAAGAATGATATGCCTCTATACTTTTCACCGTCAAGAAGCCCTTAAAGCATATAATTACAAAAAAATGACATTATAAATTTGATATGAAAAAGAGGAATTTGGAGTGTAAAACTTGAACTTTATTTACCGTCAATTTATAGGGAAGTTAAACTTCAAGCTTTGTTAAACCGGAAGTTTAGCTTTATAGAATAATTTTCACGATTTTTTTTTGTATTTGGGGGGTGGAGTGGGGTTTACTTACAAGTTTGGAATGCTTATTGCACATTAAGCAATCATTTTAATTGGGAACATGTTTCTGAAAATATTGATTACGTAGGAACTGAAAATATCGCACACAAGATCACGTGGATAAAATTTACACCAATTTACCTTAAACTAATTTTCATATTTCTGACTAACTGAATCAATTATTGCAACAGCTGACTGAAGTTCCACTTTCATTGAGCGACACAGTTTCAATTTGGACCTTTCAGTTCTCCAGAATCAATTTTTCAGAAACATTGTTTCCAATAAAAGATTGTTACCATTTTTAAAATAATTAAAGAAACATTGTTCTATAGTACATGTTTTGTGCTCTAGATGGATGAGGAAAATATACAATAAATTGAAATGGCACTTAACAGGAAATTGTAACGTCAGGTTCCAAAAAATAACCCTCAAACTTGTATTTTTGAGGAAAAATGATTCAAATAAAGCTACAAGTCGGTTAGAAAGAGGACACCCTCAAGGGGCTATTGGAGGAAAGTAACAGCATTATTTGCTGCATTCCGATAGTTCGAGGAGGAAGGGTACTGCTCTGTCTGGAGTAGGACTTGCCTTCATGGGACCATGACCACCTGTTTCCCAGGCTGAAATCACTGGTATCATTGAATGATGATGTATGATGGAGTTGACGCAGGGAGGAGTTACAGAAGAAGAGGGAGGATATTTTCTAATAGTCAAGCTGCACTAAAGGCTTTGCTGGAGCTCTAAGTTAGTATATGATTGTAGGACAACACTTAATCCCTCGCTCACAGAAATAGAGTGGAGCATCCCGGACATGTGGCAATGAGGGGACGGACGACTTGGCGCTAATATGGGATCCTCCTTATCGCTTTGTGGTCCCGAACCAGCAGTAGACGACACCAAACAATTTTACAACAGGGAAGTCAAACGATGATGCAGCAAGGGGTATTGGAGAAGCATTGGAGGGACATGGAAGGCTGAGCCTGCTATAAGAGAGGCCTTGAATTACCTTATCTCCCTGTGTAGGAAACAATCTAGGGTCCTGGTAGGTATATTATCTGGACAAGCTTGGGTAGCCAAGACACAAAATAGGATTAACGTCTAGTCCTTGGTTTAAGAATTCTGACAATTGATTGAATGAAATGGTATAAACTGACCTAGATTGGTGACACCATTTTGCAATCACTAGACTCCGCATAATTTGATAGGGAATGCTTGGGAGAGCCGGAGTTTAAAGATATTTTAAGATATTGCATTCAGGCCGGTTGATTGCTGGGGAAGGCTTCTTAGGAGTCTATCTGATCTATATCTAAACCGCTCTTTGGAGGAACAAAATATATGATTGCTGTGAAAAATCCCAGTGTTCAGTTGTAAAAGTAAAATAATGAAAGATCAAGAGACATAATACAATGTTATATATATATATAGGTATGTGCGTGTGTTTTAGTAGGTATAGCTCGCCTAACTGCATGAATAGCTACAAAAAATGACACTATTGTGTACGGTCACTTTAAAGTCACCCCTAACATTAATGTGTTTTGCATAAAGGTGATTTTAATTTCTTTTTGGTTAGCTGTGTCTCCTGTTAGTTTGAACAGTCGCGATTTAATAAACTATGTGAGTTATGTTGTTTAACAAATTCACTGACACCACAATATACATCAACACAATCAATTTTCAAAAATCACCCTTTGCTGGAACGAAACATGTGTTTGCTGTGAAAAATCCCAGTTTTCAGTTGTAAAAATAAAATAATGAAGATTAAGGGACATAACACAATTTTAACCATGTTTATTATTTAGAGATTCCCTGTTATAATTCTGATTTTAGATTGAACGACTTCAAACACTTTTATTAAGTTTAAAGAAAATCGTTTGAGCCGTTTTTGTTATATTTTAAAACAAACTTTATTGCCCTTAACAGAGCTGCACGGATATAAAATATTACTTTTACTTGGGAAGTCTGTAGTAAGTATAGTGAGCCCAAATATTAAAAATATTTGTCTAGCTTAAGTTGGCACTGAACTTCTACAGTACGGAATTTTTAATTTATATTACTTTATGTATCAAATAATCTGTTTACTTGTTATTTTCTTTCAGACTGTCAAATTTTCAAAATGTATAATTCCAGAGATAAAATAGTTCACAATGAAACGTAGTCCTATTACCATATACAGGATGAGTAGAATAGAAATAGATATTTGACCCAGGTATGCATAAGTAATTGTGGGAAATGAAGACAGATTTAACATTTTTTAATATCTCCATTGTTTAGTTAATAATTCACATTCTAGATAGTTAGACATAATGTAAGTGCCACAATAGACCCATAGGGTCGCAGGCTGGATAGTCAGCCACCTAGAATCTAATGTAATCTTCTGGGTAATATGTTATTCTATAAAAGTAATAAATATGCTCCAATTCTTTGAACTATTATTTCTTTGTAAGTGAATAGATGTAATTTAAAAAAAAAAAATTCAAAAAATAATCTCTTACTCCAGCTCGTATAATAAAAATTAACAAATTTAAAAAAGGTTAATTTAAAATTAACAAATTTAGAGATACCCTGTTATAATTCTGATTTTAAATTGACCGATTCCAAACACTTTTATAAAGATTAAAGAAAATAATTGGATCCGTTTTTGCTATACTTTAAAACAAACTTTATTGCCCTTAATATTAATAGAGCTGCACTGATATAAAAATATTACCTTTATTTGAGTAGCATTTAGAAAAAACGCTATAGTATCTTGAGCGAGCCCAAATATTCAAAAATATTTGTTTGCTGAAGTTGGCACTGACCATACATAGTACTGAAGAATTTATAATTTTTTACTATTTTATTTATCAAATAATCTGTTTGATTTTTATTGTTTTGTTTTTTTTTCTTTCAGACTGTCAGATTTCAAAAATGTATAATTCCAAAGATAAAATCATTAAAAATGACACGTGTTCCTACCATGGACTGGAATAGAAATGGACCCGGTATCATAAGTAATGGTGGGAAATGGAGATGAATTTAACTTGTTTTAATATTTCCACTGATTGGTTAATAATGCACATTCTAGATAGATAGACGTAATGAAAGTGCCACAATAGAGCCAATAAAAGTCGCGGCGGCGTAGACTGGATAGTCAGCCACCAGAGAATCTAATCTAATTCTGGGAAATACAAGATTCTACATAAGTAAGTAATAAATGAGCTCTAATTCTATGAAACATCACTCATTGTCACAAACTGTATTGTATTCAATTCAGTAAACAACAGTACACCATTTATTTCTTTCTAAGTATATAAATTAAAAGTTAAAAACATTTTCGAAATATAATTTCTTATTATTATTATTTGTCTGTGGGGAGGGAAACCCTACGCTATCCAAAGCCTCACTGGGCCCATATAGCTACCCCAAGAAAAACAACAACAAGCCGGGTCTATAACAAAAATCCAGACCCGGATCTAATCCATCTAAGATTCACCGCAGTCCGAATAAATCGGACAATAACCTTAAGCGGAAATAGCCTAAGCTATTCCACAGACATCCTATTCCGACCAAAGGTCCTGAACCTAATTTCCTCACAACCCAAGCAATCAGTCATAAGATGGATGGGTGTTTCCTCATCTGTCTCACAGACTCTACAAATGGATCCGGCATGAGCCCCATTATGTAGAGATGTCTCCTTAAACCACAATGTCCCGTAAGAGATCCAACCAGATGCCTGAGAGCGTTCCGTGAAAAACACAACAACGTCTCACTAATGGCCTTGTCCGGACCCCCGATGGGCATTTTGGACTGCCGAAAACCAACTGAGCTCATCCATAACGATGAATGCTGTGAAGCTGTCCATGCTGAAAGCCTGACAGACATTGCCGGAAGACACGCCAACAGCAGGCCGGGACCAATGAAAGGAAGAGAGGCGCCTAATTTGGCAAACCTATCCACCTGCTCATTTCCAAAAATTCCCATGTGCCTGGCACCCATACTAGAAGCACATCCTTTAGAGAAGAAAGCTCTTCCAGTCTTTTAGAACATTCTAACACCAACCTGGAAGTGAAGACACATGAACTCAGCGCCTTCAACGCAGCCTGGCTGTCCGAGCAGATACAAACACCTTTTAAGTTAGTGTTACGTACTCTCTCATCCAAAACACAACAAAGAATAGCATAAACCTCAGTCTGGAAGACCGTGGTCCATTCACCAAGAGATACTGTCAAATGATCTCCGGTCTCAAAATAGACCGCAGCTCCAGACCTACCATCCATTCTGGAACCGTCCGTGTAACACCGGAAGTAATTATCAGGTTTCATGCCAGACGGACCCAATCTTGACCAATCTTCCATAGAGGGTAACCTGTCACTGAAAGAATGCTCGAAAACAAAAGTCTTCAACATTCTATCAGAGGGAAAACCTGTAACAGGAAACTCTCAAAAGCATCTCGCGATGAATGGTAGAGTGACCATATCGCTTACCCTGCCAAAAACCTGCCTGTTTAATTCTATAACAGGCTTTCATTGCCATAGTTTTCACCGCTACAAAGAATGGTGGAATTCCTAATAAAGTCTCCATTGCAGCTGTAGGCGTGGTCCGCATCGCACCGGTTACCGCCAGACAATCCAAGCGTTGAATATCCTCAAGCAGCAGTCTAGCCGGACCTTATCTCAATGCGACGCCACCACACCACAGCCTTATATAGCAACCTAGGTTTAATAACCATACTATAAATCCAAAACATCATCTTGGGAGTAATCCCCCAATTTTTAGCTACGATTCTTCGACACTGACAAAAGGAAATAATTGACTTTTGATGCTGTGCATTAACATGTTCCGATCAATTTAATTTACTGTCAAGAACCACCCCAAGAAACTTCATTGATTTCCAGATCTGAACAGAAGTTCCTAATAACCTAGGAGGTTTTAATCCTACGATCTTCCTCCTATTAGTAAATAAAATCACCTGGGTCTTACTGGGACTAATTGAAAGACCCTTATCCTGAGTCCAATCGTATACCTTGTTTAGGGCACTTTGCATGAAGACTGAGATGGTAGACATCGCCCCATCAATAAAATAACACCATCATCGGCATATGCTTGCACATAAAATCCCGATGAATTCATCCTAACCAAAAGGTCATCCATGACGACGCACCACAACTTTGGTGAGAGACAACTACCTTGAGGACACCTTCTCCCCGCACCCACAACCACAGTGCGCATACCCATAGAAGCCTGTATAACTCTACTCCTTAAATAAATACCTATCCAGTTAATTAAAACTGGTTGTATACCTTTTCGACCTAGGGAATCTTCAAGAGCATCAAACGATACTCTGTCAAATGCCCCTTCAACATCAAAGAAGCACCCTAAAGCATATTCCTTTGTCTCTAGAACAGATTCTATCCTACCGACCAGACAATGCAAAGCAGTCTCTGTCGATTTTCCTATTGTATAAGCATGTTGGTTTGGATGGAGTGGATGATCCTTCAAAGCACCATCAGAAAAGAATCTCTTACTTCAGTTCACATAAGTATAATAAAAATTAACAAATTTAAAAAGGTTTTCAAATCGTCAGGCCTTAAAATTATAATAAGACATTTATACAGCGGCAATGGCCCCACGGGTTTTGAAGGAAAAAGAATTATTAGGCGTAAGAACGATTAAGGAGCTCTTTAAGGTAGGAGAGAAGTGAGTATGACATCGTTGAGTTTGAAATAAAAAAAAAAAAACATTAAAAAACATAAAATAATATTATAAAACATTAATATATAACAAAATAGATAGATAGATAAGTCTTTATTGATACATAATAATACACTCTTACATAATGATCTAAAATATTACAGTATATAAAGACAAACTCAATGGCCGAGGCCGTCTGAGGAGTCTATTCTATTTTCAACCTAAACTAGCAAACACAAGAAAAAAACCTTCAAATTAATGTAAAATAACAACTTATCCTGTATAAAATAATAATTAAGTCCTGAATGTGGTCGATGTAGAAAATCAAATTAAAATTTAAAACAAATATAAAAGAAATAAATAAATACAAAATAACATAAAAACTAAAAATTAAAAACGTACAAAATAAAATTCGTTCTCTTGACAATTATACTATATAATGTGTTCACATCATATAATAATTTTAATAATACCAATTACAACAAAAGATTATTTTGTATTATTAATTAATATTTCTAATAACAGCAAAAATAATAATAATTAATAATTTAATTTATAATAATACAAATAAATCATATGCCCTGGAGACATTTGGTTCTAATGTCGAGTGCCCCTTTACAGTAACTTACTAACAACTTCCTATTGCTGCCATTCAATAGATCCAGCATGTAAACTGTATCTATATTTTCTTTTTCAGTTTTAGTTTTAACTCCCTGTACTTACTACATACAACTAGAAAATGGAATAGATCTTCTTTTTCATGCAAATTACATATTTGACAGTAACCATTTTCATCTTCATTAACAGAGAACGGTGCGCAGCCCAGTTGCAACAATTCCCCCCTAACCTTAATTATCAGTTTAACACTTGACAGCGGCAAGTCACTATAAAGGTAATTTTCCCCCCTATTGTAGCATAAATCCTTTCCCAACAAATACCTGCCCGAGTTTTTAATGCCCTCTAAATATTTCGCCTTATAATGCTCGGCAACTGCATCTCTAATTATCCGTAATTTACTGTCCCACACCTGCACATTTTGCACGTTTAATGAATCTCCCAAATTGAATTTTGAAATGCAGTTATTTATTTCACGGAACCAGTAAATGTCGCGTTTAATAATCTCCACCGCAATTATTTTAGGCAGCCTGGAACTTGGCATATTTAGTACCTTAACTATATAACGATGATGGAGTTTCAATGTGTATAGCAATGTCGGCCCAACTCCGGTCTCCATATGTAAGAATGCGGTACGTGTATAGTTTGGCAATCTAAACAGTCTCTTAATAAAATACCTAAATAATTTTTCCACCTCCTCCTGCCATTTACCCCCCCAAATTTGTGCGCCGTAACACAAGATCGACCGGCACGCTCCGTAAAATACTTTCAACTTCGCCTCAAACGGCACCATTATAACATGTTTAATCTCCTGACGCCTTTTTGTCTCCCAATGTATATCTTTTGCAACACATATGTCACTTTCGGCTGTTGTCGTAATTACGATAACTTCCGATTGCACATTGTCCGTTTTCACCTCGAATCTGTTAGTACTGTTGTAGTTCTGTTCGAAAACTGTTGTACCATACGCTCGTAAACGCACGCAAGTGCTCTATATTTTCCACCGTGCTACCCCGCATGTTAAGTGCATTTCGTTTTCTCTCTGTTAGTTTACCGCAAGTATACGAGCGTGTTGTTTCTCGCCTCTTTCGTTACACCGCATTTTCACGGGTACGCAGTTTTCCTTTATTCTCGTTACACCGCATGTTCTCCACTTAAGTACGGTACATTATACAAGGAACATACTTATGCCTACTTGGCCTTCAATCTGCTCGCCTTTTAGACTGGAGGACACCATCTACGTTCACAAAGGAATTTGGGGCCAGGGGGAGTAGGGGAGTCGACTCTCTTTTCCTTTTGGGATCCCTTTCCTTGGAGCGTTGTTAAGCCAGTGTCCACATCTTACAAGGTAAGCGTTCTATTATTTATACTTATTTGAATTAGTATTCTCTGTTTCCCCGCATTAAGAACTATACCCTATCAAATACAGTCCACTTACCGCTTTGTTTGACAAGATCAGACATAACAAAATATATAGACCAATATTATAAAAACAATGTGTCTATTTAGTTCATTATCAGTGTCAACGTTCTCAACTAGATAATGGACTAAATCCTACAATAAAGAGCTCCTGAAGAAGGGCACAAATTGTACCCGAAACGTTGAACAACAAAGAAGAATTATTTTTTCTTTAACACTCTTCTGGTCATTCCCGTAAAAATCATTTCATTATTATTTTAAACTTGAATTTTTTATTCAGTGACCCTAACAAAAAATTAGAGGTAGCGGGAGTACATGTTGATTAGCTCTTATGGCAAATAGAAAATTATTAATTATTTTGCAGGACAGAAATCAGCCTCAATAATATTTGAGGCTTTTATCTAACGATACAGATTCTCCACAGAATGTAAAAATATTGCAAATAAAGGTAATACGTTAACATTTGTGCATTATAAGTTTAAAGAAAATCGTTATCAGAAAATTCCAAAAAACTCAAAAACCTATTCAATAAAGTTGTAATTCAGGTTAACAGATTTTCTGCAGAATATTTTCTGTTAAACCAATAATATAAAGTTTGTACTTTAGTGTTTTTTAGTGAATCACAATATTGAATTTGTATTTTCTATACTTTTTATATTTATATTATTCCAACATTATCCCTCCCTATATTTTAATTATTAATAATTTTAAAGTTTTATTATTTTTTTTTTTATTTTGTTTGTTTTTGTTCATTTGTGAAGCCTTTATGTGCACTTTATCTAATATCTGCACATTATGTATACAGATGTAAAAAGGAAAAAAAAAGTCAGAACTGGTTGTCTTTTCCTAGAGTGTGCAGAATCATTTGTTAAAAATACTGCTCAAATCTGTTATATTCAAACAGCAAATCTCTTCTTAGGACGGGTTATATCCATGGAAGAAGTTGCGCCTTCCAAATAATAATAATAATAAGAGTTGGGATTAGCTCAGATGAAAGCTAGCTGGATTAGTGTCCAAAAAGTAGTTAACTCACCCATCTGCAATATCGTCAGGAAGTGAAGTTAATTATTTTGTTAGCGCCGCTAAGGCCAGAAACAAGAATTATTATGCCATCACACAAAGGAAATGTGATGGTGCCTTTCTATATAGCAAGGAATAAAAGGTGGATAGGCCAACCTATCTTTGGACTAGATCATCCCTATGGAAGCTTCAAATTCTTCCTTCCCAAAAAGTTCAATTCCTTCAGTTTCATCTGTACGAAGAGTGGTGATTCCCACTGCATTTAATGCTTCTACTTTATTCATTTCATATTGGTTTACATTATATAGATCAGAACATTTGGTATGACTTCAACCATAAGGCTTACGCCGTTTGTTGATAAAATATAATAAATAAATAAATAATTTGTTGCAACTTGTCTGACCATTAAACTGGATGCTCGTATATCACCATATGGGAGGTAATTAGACATAGCATATATGAAAATTCTTTTGACTTCACTCCAAAGTATAAATTGACATACCTCAGAAGTTTCTGATTATCAAAAGTTTAGCAACAATTTTCAGAGGTTTATTTTCGGATATTTTATGAATTCTTTCTTTATTTAGTTCCAAAATTTTACTTCGTAAATGGTGTGAAATTCCCTTATCCGAAAATGATACTTCCATCTCCTTTAATTTTGAAATAGACCTTCAAGATTTGCTTTTTTAAAACCACTGTAGTTAAGCAAATACATTGCCGCTTCCGATGTTTTAATTAATATTTCCATTTGTTTGTAAATTATTAGCCGCCTTGTTGCATAGATAATGATCTAAATCTTAAAATATCTAAATGCTTTCATATCTGTTATTCGAAAAATAGAAATTCCAGTAAAAAATAAATTATCAGACTCTAGTATCAGTAGATCTCATTAAAGTTCTCGGTATATACTTCGTTATTTCATCATCATTTCGGCCCCATATTTTGAACCACAAAGTATGGTGTTAGGTTTTATCAGGTATACCAAATCATTCAATATTTCACTTTTAAAGTTATTGTACATTGTATTAGTGTTGTCTCATTTTAGAATTTTAAATAGTAATACGGTCACTTGATTACAGATATTTAATTCATAATGTTGAAATTTTTAAGATACATTAACTGGTTTGTTAGAATATTCCAAATAATGTATAACAAGGATTGACACTCATGAATCCAGGCGTATAAAATCTGATCTAATTTATCTTCATAAAATGCTGCATAATCGTATAAACTGCCCTAAATTTCTTGGAATAATTTATTTTAACATCCTTTCCCATAGTTTTGGAAAATTTCTATTTTTTTTTATTTATCTTTTTTTGTACCAAAATTACATTTATAGTTCACTGATTAATAGAATTCTTAGAAATGATAACAGTCTTGGACTTTTTTCATGAGTATAAATTATGATCAAACATATTACTTCATATCAGAGATATTTTCCGTGATAGCATGCTTCTTCTTCACGGAAAATATCTTTGATGCTTTCCAGCTCTGCGGAATCAACCACAATATTACTTAATACATCACGAGTTAACTATTTTATATAAATATATATATATATATGACGCAGTATTATGTTTACTACTTGTATGTATTATAGTTAAGCTTCTTAGCCTGCTTTAGAAATAAATAAATGGTAAGAAATAATTAATTAATAATGGTAGAAATAAATAATTAATGTAAGAACTTCGTCTTTGGCTTATTTAGGACCATTCCGTTTTGCCCCATCTTCAGATACACTAGTCAGCGATTTTTTGTTTTCTTTCCCGCATTGACATTATGTGGCTTATAGGAAATCACTATTATTATTATTATTATTAATTGTATTCAAAATACTTATCATTTCATCCCGCTGGCGGTACTCAGTCATGAGGCAGGCCTCCACTGTTCTCTTCCATTTAGTTACTGAATTTGTGTGTTTTTACTTCTTTTTTTTAAATAATTTTTGCCGCATAATTTCATAATTATTAAATTATTTTATATACATTTTCAATGGCAATCGAGTTGTACTATTATCGATAGCCGACATGGCTTATATTGGCGGCATTACTATGCATGGAGTCTGAACTGTTGTAATATAATTTTTGTATGTAAACTTGTTTGGTTCCAAATATATGTTATATTAAATTCAAGTGATATTTTTATGTGAACAAACAAATAACATATATCTATATAATAATAATAATTTATATATATTTATTTCCTTGGTTTCTTTCTTTAAGCGCAAAAAAAGTTTCCCCAGTAAGTTCTATGTATGTATGTATGTATGTAAAATATGAAAAATGAAAATTAGAATAGGAAGCAAAAAGTTACTAAAACCGTTTTGCAACTGGAAAGGAACCTTACATAAAACTCATTTGGGTAACCTGATTAATAAAAATTTAAAGAAAAAATATATTTATATTTAGCAAACAATATCATTCAATTGCCAATAATCGATCATATCAAGTAAGTTTAAATTATACTAACAGCAGTGATTGAAATTAACAATATTAAAACTAAATACCTTATTAAAGAATTCATTAGAGATCTAATTTCAATTCTTTCGATTCTATTTGGGAAAGCGCTAAACTGCTTCGTTCAATGCTTTACTCCTTGATCATTTTTTGTGACCATATCAGCTACACAAGATCTGATAGATTTTTTAATATTGACCTGGATAAATAAGTTATACTATTAATACTTTCTCTATAATTTTAAAGATAGGGTTCTTTAATTAAATACATTAAGAATGGGAATAATACAATCATTTGTTATGAAAGTGAAAGGAGTAAACTAATAGCATCTAGCATAGAATGCGAACTGCGGCAATAACAAATCATGATTCAGGGTTTGTATTGTAACTAGAATTACTTCTAGCGCGTAAGCTTTGATTTTTCCTGCTCCCTAATCAATTCGAATAGTTTTCAGATATCTAGGTGGAAGGAAGCCGCACTAATAATATAAATTAAAAAAAGCTAATAATTATGCTAGTGAGGCAGCCATGATACTTACACCAAGTGAATCACATTTCAAACCATGTGCTGCAGTTTTATCTTCAAATGGTATATGACCGTTGATTATCTTGACCAATTGTGGATCTTCTAACATTTCGATGTGATCACTTGAATCAATTGTATTAATTATTGGAGGCATTCTACAGCACTGTAAAAATAATTTGAAGATTAAGACTACAACAGACTTTGAGGATTAATGTACTTATATATAAATGCATTAAACATATAATACTAATATATATACATAGCGAATGTATGGAGAACAATCGCTTGACCGTCCACTATATTAATTTGGACACTTTTGGCGCTTAATTGGCAGAATTGATTGGCTTGATTAACATTGCATAAAATTGGAAAAAGTCGTATTGAACTGTTAGCATTTTTTCATTGAAATAATAAGTGCGATAAGTGCTGTCATCAGCGGTAACTACAGTTAGTTGATATAAATACCTGTTTAATACTGTCATCTTGTGTTGAGTACTTAGTGCGGAACACAATACATTTTCCATTAAACAGTTCATCACCAGTATTATATTTCATTGAGGACAGCAAGCAATTCCTTAAGATGTTTATTGCTTTTCTAATCTTATGTCTATCGGCCTCTTCTTCAATAGAACTTTGGTGGGCAAGGTCAAGCTTCTCATGCCAATTAGAAAGTAGCGATAATTTATGTCTAATCTGCACAAATCAATATAAATACAATATTCTCATAATGCTCGGACAGCACTGTTGGATTTCACTGGAATTTTTCTTCCTACTATTTCATTTAAAATTGAAGTTGGCTGAGGAGGATTGAAAAAAAAATTTGGAATATCACTAATATCTGAGAAAAAAATTCGTGCTTCTATATAAGCACGACATGCTTGAGCCATTACCAAATTTAATTGATGAGCATAAGAATGGACAAAATAAGCAAGCGGATAGTCATTTTTAATAAGAGCTTGAACACCAGTATGCTGCCTACTCATGACATTTGCTCCGTCATAACTTCGGGAAACTAATTTAATTCTATTACAGTTAATTAATTTATCTAATTCAGTTTTAATGCTATTGGCTAGTAAGTCGGCATTGTGACGTAAAGGATTACAAAAAGTCCAGAACCTTTCCAAGGCTGTTTATTATCAAGAACATAGCGAAATACTATTACTAACTGAAACTGGTTAGACATACAGGTTGTTTCATCCGCAATTATTGAAACGAAACTGGAATTATTGAAATGAAACTTTTCTTTCATTATTTGAGTGCGACATACCAAGAAGGTTGCAATCTTGTACATCATTTTGAATTTCTTTCGAAGTCCCCTTAAAAACTGTTGCAATTTTTAAATGTTCTTTCATAGCTATGTCTAATTCTGCCGTAAAATTAATTAATCCCTTGAAAATTCCAGGATTATTTGAATTCTCATTTTCATCATGACCCCTTAAGCAAGTTCAAAAGCATCACAAAATTTAATACAATTAATAATTTGAGATAAAATGTAGCGATATTTCCTAACATTATCACTATGCTTACTATGTTTCGACGATAAGCAGTATCTGACTGAACTAAAATGTTTTGCTACCTAAAATTTCTAAATCCATTACTGAATTTGAGTGGGAAACTGAATGTTTTTTAATTTTTTGGGTTAAATGAGATAAATCGTTAATGCCAGTTTCTGTCCAAGTAATTTCTTTACTTTTACTCATTAATAAACATGGAAACAAAACCATTTATTTCTAATCTCACATCCACAAATCCAACTGTTTCTTTTGTATACATATCAACAGTACATTTTATGATAAAATCTTTACCTCTATTTTTGTAATTAGTATTAGATTAAGTTAGGACGCGAGGGACCGGCATTTTTAAATCCTAACTCTATCTTCGAAAGTTAAATTATTCGATTTTTTAATTAAATATGCAATACTATTAATTGCTAAGATTGTGACATGATAAATTGAAAACAGAAGGAATTAAAAAATGTTTAACTTTATCTAATTTAAAAATAAAATATAGAAATATAACAATATCAAAATAGATGAAATATAATTACTTAAAAAAATAAAGCAAATCGAATTCGAAAGCTTGATAAAAATATAAAAATTCACACTTTGGCACAGACCACATAGCATCACACAAAAATAACGAACATGAGTAACCGCCGTTACAGTGCAAATAACTTCGGGTAAGATCGGGTAAGTTCGTTCAACTACAACTAGCTAGTATTCAACGTTCAACGCGCTAGTTTCCCCCACTCTTATTTTAAAAAAGATAATAAGAATATAAGAAACGTTGAAAATGTGGCTGGGTCCGCAATGCTGGTCAAATCCGTTTTTTATGAATATTTTTTATGCAGCATGCATATTGGTTTTGTTCCTGACCAGTTCGGATATTCATTCATCGTCAGAGCAAATACACTAAGTTCTTGTAGAGAGTTAACTTCAACGAAATGTTTCTGGACCTCACACGGAAGTGTGACTTTATAGAAACATTTCGTTGAAGTGAACTCTCTACACGAACTTGGTGAATTTGCTCTGACGATGGATGAATATCCGAACCGGTCAGGAACAAAACCAATATGCATGCTACGACGGATAAAATACCGAATATAAGAAATATATACACATTTCTCTATACTAACACATAGAAATGTTTTATATATATATATATATATATATATATATACGATTATACATACGTCATTTTATAGATCTCCTCGTATGTATATGTATTATACATACAATTCACTACAGTGCATTTTTCATTATACAAACATATTAAAGTGAGCTCCTATACTGAGATACGTTCCTATTATTTTAGGTCTAATTCTCGGATTTGACAACAAATTAATATTTTTTTTCACATCCATCCATCATCATACATGGATTTATTTGATTTGATACTAATGTTTTCACTAATATAAAAATGAAAATATTTTTTTGAAATTGAAATATAATACAAATAAAAAAATATGAACATTTGTTACATTTTTATTTAATTTTATTTTTATTTTTTTTTTCGAATAGCTGGGGGATTCAGTCGCGCAATCGCGAATACCAATAGCCGCCACTATCATACACACATTAAAGTCACTTTCATATCAGTGCAAGTTGTGTGAAAGTCGCCTTCTTAGATTACGTCAGGTACTCTGACTGAGAGCCCGGGCTATCCCTAATAAAACAGGGCTGATGTGAGAATGAACCAGGATGATTAACAGATATTAATTTTCATTAAAATCTAATCTGGATTTAATTTGAATCCTATTATTACTGTTAATTTGGACAGTCTGAGCTTTAGAAACACAATTTTTACAAAATTAATTAACAAAACTTTTTCAGGTATAAATTGTTTCTTTTTTTCGCAAGGAAAACATGCATTTATTATTATTTAAATAATTTTTTAGTATATAATGAGAAGAACAAAGTATAATTCGTTGCTATCGATAGAATGGATTGCATTGATGTAATGAAGGATGGTAGTTCGTCATGACACGGATCACCACTACAACTGACAATCGGTGACACACAATCACTGACAATCGGTCAGAAATTTATAAACAGAAGTGAAGTGGACTTAACTGAATATTTTTTTCAGTTTCAATCAATTTTCTTAATAATGGCTCCAACGATTTTCTTTTAACTCCGTATCCTATTTAGTCATAGAAGTGCCGATCAGTATTGCTTCAAACATTTTTCCAGAAAAAAATAATTTTTGAGGATGCTGGGGAACTGTACCTCTACAGTGCCACTTAAATATAATGTTCAATACTACCTAATGTATAATATTTACATTTACAATAATGTATTGAATTTTAAATTTGAAGAAAATCGATTAACCAGAAATGCATTTTATATAGGAGCCTGTAGAATAGGTTGCTGAAAGTTATTGACGTTTCTCGAAAACAGCTCTCAAGATTTTCAATAAACTTGGAATAATGAGCAAGGAATAATACAAACTATTACTTTATTTGAATATTTTTTTTTCTGAAACAATTGATTATTGGAGAGTTCTTTATAACGTTAGATTTAACGGGTATGATGAAAGCGCTGTCTTCAGGTATGCAATGTAATAATGTTCTGTATGCAACGATATTCCTATCTCTACTAAATTTTGTTAAGGCAACTTGTGTGCGAATTACTAGACAAAAAAATTGTCGCTTATAAGATTATATTAACTGCAATATGAGAATGTCGTGTGAGCATTTCACACCAGATTTTTTGTCCAAACAAAATTAACAATTTATTTATTAACAGTTATCTTTGTAAATGAAATATTTAAAACCAAAAATAAATTTCACTTACATTGTATGGTAGGTTCAAATATTTATAAATAAGACTATCATCGCCCATCTGAAGCACTATTGAAGCCCAACTTCGTATAGAATTTGGAGAACTGTTCAGTAATATAAGCAGCACTAGTTTACCACTATTTTCTAAATATTTTGCTAAATTTAATGCAACAGCACCGCCCCATTCATTAGCTATTATGGTGAATACATTCAACTTGAATCGTTTCATATCCTGAAGATAAACAAAGATAGTTTATTAAGAAATGATAGAAAAGAAGAAAAATACAATTGTATAATGGAATTGTTATGTGCCAGTCAGGGTGATTTTAATTTAAATAGAAAAAATAATTTTATTTAAAACATATACTTACTTCAAATAAATCTTTTGCAATCACATCTATATCGTCAACATCATGTGGTAATCTCGCCTCAAATGTTGGATATTGCAATCTTGAAGTTAATTTATCCATTTCATTTGGCTTCAAACTGGGAATTACAAATATTGGATCTACTTCTTTATTATATTTATGTGGTGCACACATTGTCATTGTTTCAATGAAACAGGCTTTAGGTACTGATTTCTTGTATAATGACAATAATTCTGTGATATCATCAGGAAGTCTCCTCTGGCAGGCAGCAAGATTATTGCATTCTATAATTAGCATTAATATGTTGCTTTAAATTTTGTTTATGGAAGACGATTGGTGATGGGAAATGAGTTGATGAGAATTAAATATTTTAATAGAAAACCTAAACACATGAAGCAGTAGTAAAAGACTAAAACACACCGAACAGATCATTCCATAAAGCTTACACGTTAGTGAAAGAATTTTACGACATTTGAACTAATAAAAAGGCAATTTCATCACTAAAAGTTTAAAATTCTTAAAGTAACCGTGAACGAGTACTTTTGGACTTCGGGTAACAGTTATTTGAAATCGGTTCCGATCCAGGAGCTGATTGGAAACCAATAAAACTGACTGTGAACCCGTTTTGCCTATCGCTATTACACATATACAGCCATGTTTTTTTATCCCTATTAGAATTAAGTACACCAACAACCATTAGAGGTAAACACAGTGCAGTAAGACTATTTTCCATTAGATAGTCAATTGACTGAAAACCTTATCATCAGGCTAAATAAGTAGTGAATTAAAAATGTAAAAATTGTGCGTCTTCGATTAAAATCGCTTCCTTAGTTAGGTATAAATAGACGTTTCGTTCATATTTCTGTAGGCTTCTAAAGGGGAATTGTAGTCGAATTACTGACC
Organism: Triatoma infestans; assembly: GCA_011037195.1. Lineage (NCBI taxonomy): Eukaryota > Metazoa > Arthropoda > Insecta > Hemiptera > Reduviidae > Triatoma > Triatoma infestans. The sequence continues at coordinate 19,476 of JAAEAF010004278.1, forward strand.
TTCTGCCTGGCACACCCGGCCTTTTTAGGCACAGTACTGTTAACACATTGGATAGTTTCTACACTATTTGGCGGATAGACCCACCTCTTATCTCTTCTTGCACTTATCTCTTCATCTAGACTACTAATATAAAGGAATATGAGTTACTGACATTTTGATCTAGCACAAACTTTAACCCTTTTGTTACAATTTGTAGTAATTGATATCGTTTAAGTAAATGAATGATGATAAATTTATAGATTGACAGTTTATAATTTAACACTCAGTGTAATTATTTGTGTAAAAATTAGTTATCTAAACTTTCATAATTTATAAGTTTTACTATATTCTAAGTTATAAAGGTTAAGACAACATTGAAGAAGTTCAAGAAGGTTTCACAGGCAGAAAAGTACCATGAAAGTGATTCTTATGTTCCGTTGAGATGATCATACATTGTTGGGGAAGATAAAATAAAGTGATATCGTGTTATATAGACGAGCTAGATATTAATATGTTATACTAATATTACTTGAATAATGTCATCATTTATTTCTTAATGCCTTGCTTTTTTTTTTTTTTGTTTTTATTATATATAACATAATCATCATTAATAAAGTTAGTGACAACTGTGCATTATTTTATTCTCTTATGTATAAAAAAATAAATAATTTATTATATCATATTATATTGTGCTCAAATTAGCGTTTCAGAACTCCAAATTGTTGTCAACATATTAAGAGATCCTGCCACTTCAAGCCAGTCATCTGCGAGGCGGTAAGTGAGGGGGAAAATAAGACCTGCTTCTTAATCATAACCATGTCGTTTTAATTAAGGGCTTGCTGATATTATAAACTGATAAAAAATAAAAATTATTTGAATATTAGAAATTATTAACAGTATTACCTGCTATTTTGTAATGATCTTCCTCACTTAAGATAATTACACTGTGATCTCCGCAATAATTAATAATACGATCGATTTCTGGTAATATTATAGATCCCTTCATCAACTGTAATTCACAAGAAATAGCAAGTCCAGGGATGTTATTTTTATTTCTTAATTCACAAACTGCTTCCCCACCACTTCCAACACATATCAGTCTGGTATTACTATTTATATCTTTTAGGATGATATCCAAGTTGTTTATTTCTTCTTCTGGCATCTGGAAGAATATACAAATTTTTTTGATAAGAAATTTTATAAAAAATTATATCACTTTTTATTGATCTTTGTGTAATAATCAGTTTATATATTTGAGGTCCAGTGAAAATGATCTTGTTTCAAAAAATATTAGGATCATGTTTCAAATGATCTTATTTCACGAAGCGCGCGGAGCAAAATAATTTCTGCAGCCAAAAGTAGTGCCAAAAATTAAACCCGCGTTTATAAGCACGTCAATGAGACAATCTTAACTAGTGTCTTAGTCTATGTGCTTTGCGGATATCTTAGTTCTCTGAAGGTAGTGAGTATAAAATCGGAACACATAAATAATGGTCACTTAGGAAATTTCGTTGAATCTAATAGATAGTCAGTATCTTCTAAATCTTAAATCTAATAGATAAAAAAAAAATCAATCACCTTTCCTAAACAAAATACATCAGATATTTCTTGTTGAGAATTTATATTTGTCATTAGAGTTCTTAAACCTGAACACTTCTTCTTCGGATGCGAGTTAATATTAGCGGAAGGATAATTATTCAAAATGCTGAAAAATCTGCAACCAAAACAATGATTTAATTGATAACAATTTGTATGGACAATCAAATAGAAATAAAAATAATTAAGTTGTCATGGAAGAAATTTGTTTATTAAATAAATTTTTGTTGTGTTTATGTAAGATTTATAAAATGGTTTTATTTTTGGCAGTTACCACTTCTATCAGGTTTTGAACAAATATTTATTCGCACATAAGTGAAGATCAGTCAATCGTTGAAATTTATTCTTATATGTATAAAGTACCTTGAAATTCCTGGGAACCACTAAACACTCGCCCAGACGGAACTCTTTTAAAGGAAAGGCTAATGCGAACAAAAAAAAAATTACCTCAGCGAAGTGGGACGATCCATATTAAGAAATTCGTTAAGCAGGTGAACATTCCTGGCACCTCTACATAACAACCAATTTAGCAGATCAAGCCAAAAGCTGTCTTCATTACCTTCACAAACAATTTAAATATTAAAGAAGAAATTTTCTAAACTGACTTCTTTAAATCAAATTGTACTCTATTCTTACTTAATATAACTTGACTGTTTTGACTAGAACAGATAAATAATTCTTTCTCCAGTCTTCGTATCCCACTGCATTTCATTAGAGCAACCATCTGACCACTGTAGCCATCCTTGGAACTTTTGCAAGAAATAAAATAATGTAAAAATAAGGAAAAAACAACCTTGCAGTTGGTTGATCTTCCATTTTGCTTCAAATTAGCTATTTATTAATTTTACTTACTTTAACATATCTATAGCTTCAATGTTTAAGGTATCAGTAGGCAAGGTGAAAGTTCGTAATGGTTTAACATGCCCTTCTTCTAAGCCAGATTTTATATCTTCCTGGATGACCCATTTTGTAGAAGGATGCAGATCAAGTAAAGTTTCTGTTGATACCCCTTTCACCGTAAGTTCCTTCAGAAAATGCAACATACCTGGTAAAATTAAATAATTATAAATCTCTTAATTGATTATTTGAATTGATTTAAGTGATTACTGATTATTTAAAATCTACTAAAGTCTACTGAACTAGTTAAGAACAATAAATTATTAGTTGTTGTATTTTTACTTAAAACTATAAGATATTCATGCGTTGCCTAACTGTAAGAATTCAGGGTTCGATTCCCATGAAGGTAAATCGGTGTTGCCCCAGCATTGTGAGAAAAAATGGGAAGCCACAGTCATATCGCACCTAGATACTGAAGGTCAGAATTAAACGGCGAGGGAACTGTGGCGTGTTTACCACACATCCCTCAATATATCGCCGTCTGGCAAGCCTGGTTCATTTGTGGACTGTTGCTCCATAGGTTATTTCAACAGTCAAAATGTTTTATAGGAGCGAAGTAATCTGAATATAACGATACTTTTGTTTCATAGAGCGGGGGGGGGGGGTTAATCGAACATTTCAACCCCGAAAGACTGCCGAACGTTTACAGAAACAGTCGAACCAATTAACTATATTTTATTATTTTAATATCATTGTCATAAATCCTATGTGTTTGAATTAATTATTATTTGATTTGGGGGAAGGGCATCCTTTTATCGTTCTGTAACCAATTTCGAATTCAAACTGTTATTATTACAAAAATCATATTACTGAATTATAACGATTTTTTATTTGATCTTTTTTTTTTAATTGGACTAATATTATAATAATATTAGGAACGAGGTGTAATGTATAATTTATAATCAGATATTTCATTTTATTTGTTGCTTTAAAATATTGATGTGTATAATTTAAATTGTTTTTGATGTATTTTTTTTTTCTTACAACTATAAGAGATAGGAATGCTGTCGAGTCAACTTATGGAAATTGGATTTTCATCGGAAATATTTTGTGTTCCCTGAGTATGGGAAATATTTCGAGCGATTGGTCCTTTATATATAATTTTGTAGTGACTGATAGAGATGCTGATTGGTGATTGGTAATGTAGTAATGTTAATGTAACATCACACAAACAATATATGGTTTCCCCTCAAATATTGTAAATATTGACGGCCCTAAACTTTTTAAAAATTATTTTGGAAAAATTTGTCAATAATAATTCTAATAATTTGACTGAAAGAAAAACATATGTCAGATGATATGTCCCTACCTCCGGGAGGGAAAGAAGATTTTTCAATTTATAAATAAAATACTAAATCTGGCAACTTCAAAATCGATTTTGAAATAACACACATGCAGACACAAAACACACATATACATAATATCTACCTTAAAAATATATTATAAGTCCTATGAACTTTCTTGTTCTCAGCCGTTAACCTATGAAACTGCGTAATAAGTTGCTGCTTGTTTTTATTAACATTAAAGGAAAATTAATAGATAAAGCTGGTATTTGTCCAAGAACATCAATTCAAAGAATTGGCACAAGTAAATGAATTTTTAATCCCAAAATTGGGTAACAGACAAAAATTTGGGCCAAAAACGCACCTTTGGACAAAATGTATAAATTTTGTCGTTGAATTTTGTCAAAGAATTTTGTAGTTGAATTCTTACTATATAAAAAAAACTATCATTAGAAACAGGAAATGCATTCATCATTTATATCCAAAATGAAAAATTACTAGTGCTTCACACCATAGTAGCATTAAAGGACCCGCAAAGAAACAGTTCAGTAATTCACGATCCCCAAACTATTTTTAAGGAATAAGTTCCAGTATAGATGTACGTACAAAAGAAATATACAATCCAGTTAAAAAAAATGATAACTGACTGAATTTTTATATCAGTTTCTCTGCATGTTAAAGCTGTGAGAAGCTCTCTGATAGTTGAATTCTAGTGATGGCTATAGATTATTATTAAATATTACCTATCTTATTGTTGTCATTCATAATCTTCCTGTTAAGCAAGTAAAGCTGACCTCTTCTTGACAAAATTAGCAATGATGACTTCAGCATTGTCTGATCATCATTGGTCTCCACAACTATATGTACTCCCTTACCGTTGGTTTTATTTAATAATAGTCTTTGAAACGATTTGTAAAAGTATATGTTGCTATGATTAATCTATGAAAACATTGAATAGTTTAAGTATTTTTGAAAAATATTTCCAGTAATTACAAAATAAATATACAAATTGTATACCTGTGGAAATAATTGATAAATTAGATCTTTCTCTTCAGCTGTTGTATATGTAGTGAAGACTTCACATCCTCTAGATAGAGCTACATGTATAATTGCTTGAGATACTAACAATCCTCCTCTATGAACTAATACAGTCTTTTTAATAACTGGGCTGAAATCTTTCTCTCTTAAAATATAATATGCCTGAAAAAGTACAGACCATTGAAATACTATTAGACAAAGTGTAAGAATTAAATTTTGGATCAAAATTTAGAACTTATGGATATTTACTATCTAGCATCATTTCTAGACCTTTATTTTGGATTTACTTAAATTTATCTGCATGTTCCACATAACGAAGTACAATTTTTACAAAAAAAAATCATTAAAATCAAAAATTAATAATATATTGATTTTTGTTTCAAAAACTTTGATAGAATGAAGTTATTATTTCCAGTTTTCAAATTTGGCGAAATCTCACCTGAATTAACCGGGATAACTGAAATATTTAAAATTACTCACAATTGTGTAGCAAAAAGGAATGCTGACAGCTTCTTCGTAAGTCCAATTTTGAGGTTTATGCCAGCGTAAGATTTCATCTTCGATTAATATTTTCCCATCCGACAAAATACCCACACCACATATAGTATTGCCTGTTCTATCTGCTCCGCAGTAATCAAAAACTCCAATCTGTAATAAGGAGTTTAACCATCTAGATGATGAAGGAATATAATTTTAACAATAGATTTTCAGAAATAAGGCTAAATACACATCAAAAGGGAGCCCTATGGCATCCAAAGCCCCTTTGGGCCCATCTCGCTACCCAAAAGAAAAACAATTAACCGGCTCTAGAATAAAAATCCAGACCCGGATTTAACCGACTTAAGTTATACAACACTCTTTACAAATCGGAAAATAACTCCAAATGATAATAGTTTAAGCTCTTCCACAGTCATGAATCTAAATCATATTTTAAACAAAGTCATGAACCTAACTTCCTCTCGACCTAAGCAATCTGTCATGAGTGTTTATTCCTCCAACTTTACAAGAGATCTGAAATGAACCCCATTATAGAAATGTCTTCATAAACTACAATGGGATTCAACCAAATGATACAGCAACATCTCATTGTTAGCCTCATCCAGACCCTCACATGAGCATCTAACATTACCGGTAACACACTGTGCTCATCCATAGAGATGATCCTGTGAAGCTATCCATTCCTGGAAGCTTGAGAGACATGTACCCAAAGACATACAACATCTGGCTCAGAACCAATGATTAGAGAGAAAAGCTCCTCATTTGAGTGACGTATCCAACTCCAACATTTCCATGTGACCAAAAGTATATCCATAGGGGGTACTTTAAATCTTGTATTACAATTCTAGTTCCCACATGAAAGTGTAATACTATCCGAGCCAATAGGGGAGCTAAGTATCTGAAATTAAGGGCGGGTTTGGCGAAGTATTGTGACGGTTGACTTCCGGGAGGTCCTCAGGTCGAATTCCGGGTATAAAACTTTTTTCCCTCTACGCCTAAACTTTGGCTTCCGCCATACGCTTTCTAGCAGCCCTGTATAGCTCTGCGCTTTTCAGCTGCTCGGTAAAGCTAAATATATGCATCTAATGTCCTCTAAGGAAGGACACATTTCTACATGCTGTGCCGTCATAATATGGCTCATGTCACACAACGGACAATTTGGGTCGTTAAACACACTGTATTTAAATGGTTCTGGAGGTAATCGTGTCCTATCAGCATTCCACATTCCGCTACCGATAGGTATCTTGGAAGGTCCCGAGGTATATGTCCATTTGGCTCTCTTAGTCCCTCCCATATTTTTCCTCCGGCCTTGTCATAATGAGACCCGTCATTGGGAAATCAACTTTGCATTTACCGTTATCTTGATATAAATCTCCTTAATTTATATTAATTACAAAAATGTTAATAGTAAAGTATGTGATTGCGTGTCCATTCATGACACCTAATTTGGAGTAGAACGGCTGAAAAAAAAGACATTATTTTACATTATCTGGCTTCGGACCAGACGGATCCAGCATTAACATATCTCCATCTTCTTTAGAAGGCAATCCGATACTACAAGAATGATCAAAAACAAATCTTTAAAATTCTATCAGAAGGATGTAATAGCGATCAATAAAAGCATTTCGCAATGATGTTAGAATTTCCACATATCTCAAAAAATGTCTGAAGAATTCTATAACTGACTTTCATTGCCAGTTTTTTCACCTCCACAAAAAGAGGTGGGATCCAAAACAAAGTCCCCACGGCAGCAGTTGGCGTGGTCGTAACGCACAGCCTGACAAGTTCAAGCGTTGAATATCCTCAAGTATCAGTCTAGCGGATCATGTTTATCCTTTACTTTTTACCCAGACCCAAAACGGCAACTCCCCCACCAAGATATGCTAATGTTCTGCTAATGATTCTTCAATATTCACTGGAGGTATCGCTCGAGAAACAACTGAAAAGGTTTGTTGGTTAAAAACAATGTTAAATTGTGGGCGACTTACCTTTTCAATTTTTGAGTTTTCAGTAAAAGTCATTAAATTTACACCAAGTGCATATAGTGTCACTTTCTCACTTCTTAAACAAAAATTAAACACGATTAGATGAACATGATAATAATAAAAGTTTATAAAGAGAAGCAAATATAATAAACTAAATTGTTATTAGGAAATTGCAGCTCAAATATTCTGGCGATGGCCTTTCAATTATGTTTAGCAAATTAAGGACGAAGAATCTTTAAAAGTCCAAAGATATCTAGATCACAAAAAGTTAGTTATGGTCAAAATTAGTTCAACAATTATTGAAAAAAACAAGCCAATTCTTTCGGAACAAAAGGGCATTTCTTCGAACAAAAAAACAAAAATTCTAAAATTATTGGGTTGTAATACATAAAATATTCGTGTTTGTTATTGAAATATAACCCAATATAAGAAGTTAAAATTTTTATATTTATTCAAAAAGGTTTTTATTATTTTGTAATTATTTAGCTAAAAATTAGTGAACCCAGTGAAGAACACAGCGATAGTTAGCTCTGCTTTCCACGAATGCTATTTAAATTATGAGCAGGGTTGGGATGGATTGTCTAAGTTCAAATTCAAAAAGAAATATTACGCGACAATGATGCTGGTCTATTTTAGCAATTCTTATAGAAATGGAGAAAATATACTTTTCAAATAGAAATTAATATGAAAGTAAGCAGTGGATCTGAAATAGTATAGAAACTATTCATTTCCATATAATCAAATCATAGATGGATAAGTAACAACAACGTTTACACTTAATCAAAATATAAAGACAAATTGAAATATGTTACACTGGGTTGTAATCACAATGCTACAGCTGTTACAACCTAAGAGTATCGTATACCTACTTGATAGATGATATAGAATAAATAGATCGCTGGTGTAACTCCAACGGAATTGGACTAGTTTTAATAGTTGGAGTTGATAGTTTCAAACAACCCCAGTTACGATTTACACAGATATTCATAACTAAATCCATTGCTATTTGTTTCTTATAAAATGGCTGATCAAGAGAAAATGAGGGCGATTTATCATCCAAAAAGATGAACCTGTAACAAAAAAAAGTTCATAAATAATTCAAAATGAAACAAACACTGATATCCGGAAATAACTAAAAAGTTGGCCTTTGCATCTAAAGCTTTCATACATTCGCAGACTAAATTTTGAACTCTAAAACAACTAAATATATAAACAAATAGTATATTACAAATTAGTTTTATGTCAAACAAAACGAATAAAAAAGTGAAATTTGTACAAAATATAGTATTTTAATAAAATTGGAAACGTAATTATTCTGACAAATGCATTCTTAATAATAATAAGAAAATAATACATGCTGAGATACAAAAATGAAAAAAAGCTGGCAAAGAAAAACATATTAAGTGGGCGCTTCCCGGCCCCTGTTTAATCAAATATGAAAATAACTTTATCAAAGTGAACTGTGTTTTTTTAAAACAAATTTCAGCATCTTTCACAATCCACTAAAATACATTGCCGGGAACAAGTTATGCAAATAAAATGCATTTTTAGGTAATTATTTAAATGTACCTGTGTAATTATTAAACCAAATTTGTAGGAAATCTGAAAACCATACTTGAGATGGACATCTTTTCTTCAAATTCGGAGACTTAGCAATGCATTTATTGTCACTTCATATGATATAGGTGGTTAAATAGCATACTAATTTTAAAAAAAACCGTTTACAGGGAAGTTTCAAAGGAGGCAGCCACCCAAACCATCTTAATATATTGTTCTCCCAACAAAGTTTTAAATAAAAGTGATCGCCCTTTTGGAACTTTCCAAGAAATCGCGATAAACCTTGAATGAGGTGCATTTCAGCGGACGGATTGTAGCGAAACTTCTCTGTTTTCCTGGCAATTTTTAAACCAGATATTAAACTGGTCTAACTAAAGCTACCATTGGCATTTAGCTAAAACATAAATAGAGACCTTCAAAAAATGTATTTCCGATGAAAATGAAGGCAAGATTTCTTTTGTCAGTGACGTCGCAAAATCCCGATATAATAAACTCTACAGTCACTATCCCTCCATCCAATACTTCTCGACCTTGCCCATTTTTCAAACTCATTCCGAGGTAATCCCCAAAGACGCCTGAAGCTCCGTCGCCCGCCGCGACCTTCTGGACATCTAATAGCAAAAATCACTAGACATTTCATCATACAGCTTTCTTTGTATCGGTTTTACTCGTGCATTATTATATTATGCAGTTTTAATGAATAAATACACTATATTATTTTTATAATTGAATTATAATACCTTATCAAATATGAGTTTTCTAAAGTCAGACAGTACTGAACTATTTCATGTATTTCAAATATAGAATCCACTCTACCCAATAGATATACTGTATGCAGCGAGTTAACCTCTAGATTTTCTATTTCAAGTGATAATTTTAGATCAGATTTCCATTTATTAATTTTATCCAGTTTAATTATATTTATCGCCTGTTCGTCTTCATAACACTACGATATTAATGGACAATAAAAAAAAAATGGAAATATAATTATTGTACGAGCACAAATTATTAGTGGATTGACAAACTTACCACTTTGTAAAGAGAAAGCTTCATATCATTAAATTTAAATTTAAAAACTGGATAATGATTATGTAGATTTTCTATTTCCAACTTGTCCTTATAAAGTACAAATCCAGCGGCCACTTTTTCTAAGCAAGTTAGAGCTGTTTTACTGATAGGATGTGCACCAATCAGTAATAAGTTATCGGTTTTATTTAGATTTTGATAAAGTTCAGCTAATATGACTTCTGTTGGCGAGGTTATAATGTCCACCTTGAACATTATTTACAATATTATTAATCAAATAAATCGTAAAAGAAGAAATACTACTGTATAAACAGAAAATCGTTATTGATCGTAAAAGGAGAATAGTTACAATAAAACATAAATATAAACGCGCCACATTACAATTTATAAAATTTAATTCTACATGGAATTATAATTAAATACATCCGAATCTTTATTTCTACTTCTCTCTTATATTCTGAATTCATTGTTCAATATTGGAAATATGTCCGTACATTGTCTGTTAAATTAAACTGAGCAGATTGTTTAAATACTTTTATTAATCACTCTTATCAGCAGATGAATATTTTGTCAATAGACAGGTAATCCACTGAATCTGTTTGTCAATGTACTATAGCATCCCCTACAAAACGAGGTTTAATGTCAATATGCTAAGTTCTGCAATGGTGAACAAAATTATTGAAACTGTAGAGAATGACATTCCCAAATGCGAGAGAAATCTCTTGCAGTGAACTGCATCTTTACAGGCTTAAATTTCTGAAAGGATATCTGTTGAGATCGTCATTTTTATTTTTTGGTTTGGTAAGTTTCTTTCCAACTTCTAAGGCTGTCTTTACAGTCTTGCATCTTGCATCTTGAATCTCTTTATTAAATCAATAATGTGTTTCTTCTGAAAAAGCTTAAACTTTATCGGCTAAATTGTAATTAATCCGGGATAGCACTCAAATCTACCATCGCTATAGAAACCTGACTACTGATCTATTCCTTACATTCATCCATCTATATTAACATGCAACCACTACCTAGGGATTTATATTTACTGGATACTGGATCTCAATCGCATATCGAGCTAGGGCAGAGCTGACATCGATTGTGGAAATAATGCCGGTTATGCGGCACAGTTTTGGCTTGAAAATCTTCGGTCCACTAAAAACCGAAATTAGTTAACAGACTACAATCGAAGAATTGTGGAAAATCGAAAACTCAGTCTATGGATTGCAGAATGCGTTTAAACGACGCTATTTCCGTAAGTACTCTTCATTATAGAGCTGAAGTATGGGGTTGCGTTATCTCGGCACTATTGACAAGGTTCACATCTACACTTCTACAAATGATTTTTCAATTTAAACAAGAATACCCCTTATTGGCTGATCAGGACAGAACTTAATATAGACCATTCAAGTTACAAAATATTAAAACTAACATTGAACTTGGTATATAAAATGCTCTCAATGAACGATAATAAAATTTCTAAAATTTGCTACCTTAAATTAAAAGAATTGCACCAAAACCTTCCCTTTCCTAATAAGTAAAGTGACCAATTGAGTGACTTATTGAATAAAATTAATTATAAGCATATTTTTATTAGACCCTGATCCTACTAAATTAAATAATGAAATCCCACAGAGTCTAGCTAAATACAAAGAATACTCTAAAGTATCTGATATGAAATCCCTTTATGAGGCTAATTACAGCAGTATATATATTAAAATATATGAATTCAATGTCACTAACAGTCCTGCCCAATCCTACATCAACCTCAATATCCCTTTTAATATAATCAAAATATTCACCCCAATTAAAACCAGTAAACATCAAATCAAAATAACTCATAAGAATTGTTTACTTAACACTCAGGAAATTTGCTCTGTTTCTAATTTTATCGCTTTAGAAGTTTTCCACCACTTATTAATGTTACCTGTGCTACCTACTCTCCCATATGTAATCACTACATCCCATTCGTCAACTCCACTTCAATAGACTACCTTCCCAATATTCTCTCCACTAACAACGAATCCCATATCAGAAACCTATTCTATTATATCATAAATTGCCTTAAAATAATATCGTTCTGCATAAATTATTAAACACAATTTTTAGTAATCAATGACAATTTTGCCTTGTGTAACTACCCGAGCCAATTACTACTTCAAAATTGAGTAATATACATAAATTAATTTATATATAGATAATTTTTTATAACAGAATTCTAGTGATTTTTTAATTATAGAATTTTAACGATTAAAATAGTTTCTAATAAAACTATATTAATTCATCTTAATAATCTTTATAACTATATAATTTTTTCATGAATCATAATCATAACTTTTATTTCATGTTTTGTTTTATTTTCTTTCATTTTGCTTTTATAATTATTTGGTATTTATTTCATTTTAATTTCTGAAGTTTATGATTATCTAATTTAATTCTTCTAACGAACCTTATTTTCACGTTATGCTGCCATCTATTTACTTATTTATTCTGTGTTATTTGTAAGCAGGTATTTAATTTTTTCAGTTTCTTTCATTTTTTTTTTTTTGCTTTAATGTTTGTAAATTTGTAAATATGAAAGTAGTAATGGTTGATAAAATGTAGCCTGAAACTATTTTTATGGGGAATTCCCCGAAAACAAATAAATAATAAACAATAAATAAATAAAAAATAATAATCTATAGAGTAGGTTCTGCGATAGTATTAAATTCTATGAAGGAAGGGATTGCTCAGTGACAGCGTGCTGGACTGACATATGGAGGTCCCTGTTACGATGCATTTTTCATCCAAGGAGCAATTTACTGCCGGTGAAGGACAGTGTTGTCTGTAGCGAGAGAATACTATCCGGGCACCGGAAAAGACGGGCGCGGGGAAAAGATATGATTCATGATTATTAAAAGACGAGCCTTAAATTTAAAAAAATAAAATTATATGATATTTGAATGATGTGAACACTATTCAACTAAAATCAATAGATAAAGTTGTATGTATCCTTAGAATAGTTTTTACTACTTATAGTTTAAAAGTAATCAGAGTAGACAAACCTGGTTGCAATAAGTTAGTAGGTGGTTGTAGATATCATCACCATGATCAAATAGAATCACTTTAAGTTTCTTTGGCTTATCTTTATATTGTAATATATTTTGAAATATTATTTGGAAACAGTCATCAATCTGACCAGGGTACTTCTTCTGAAAAGAATCATAACATGAAGTTACCAATATATTGGTTATTAACATTATATGAGATTTAATGAAACCAGAAGAGAGAATAGTACTTCACTGTGTGTCGTAAAATACGGTAGAAACTGGTGAGACTCCCTGGCCAAGTTGGGTATTACAGGTTTAATATTACAATGTCTAGTCAAAGGAAGATGTAGTTTTAATCCTTCACAGGATAACTCTTGTGTTAGTTTGTTGTAAGAAACAGTAATTTCTGAAAATAAAAATATAAACCTAATAATTATAATGTTAGTTAATATATATTGAAGAATATTCAAATGAAATTTACCTTTAAAGTTGAAAGAATTAAAGTAAGGAAAATGTATATAAATCTGTCTAATAAAATGGACCCTTTGAAATTGGTTATATTTCATTGTCTCACTCAGAGACACTAGCATCATTACAGCATCCAGAAATACTATCCAGTCACCCTTCCAATGAATAATTGCGTTTATTTCTTTAAAAATTAAGGAATATATAAAGTGAGAGAGAAAGAGAAAATAGAAGAGCTATTCTTTTTACTTTCTCTTACTCCTAGTAATTCAAATTTTCGATATCGAGCTTTCACCGGAAATATCTGTTTTGAGGTACCTGAATCCAAAAAAGTGGTTTTTAGCAAGTGGGTTTGTGTGTGTGTTTTCTTTATTTACTGCATGTTCCACTTACAAATATTACATGCACTTATACTTCCATTTTAGTATATAAAATCACCATAAAATTAACATGTAATAAATAATATGTATAAATTGTAAAATAATATAATTATAAAATATTAAAGTCTAGTGTATTAATAGACTGTTCAAAAAATCCACACAATTCACTGTCACTCACTAAGTCATATTTCGCTGGTGGCCACCTGAAACCCCTAGTAATAGGATTCCTTATTAGAGAAGCTCTCTCTGAACAGACCACATTGAAATGTGATGTGTTCCCATGTTTATCATGATAAAGAGTCACAAGGACATACTGGATCTGGCAGTATATGGAAACGATGAAGGTATACACTGTTTCGTCCATGCAGAGAGCAGTTGCGTTGTTTTATTGGTTACCGTGATTTTAGACTTTATTCGTGAGCTTATAGTCGGGAAAAATTGTTTGGTGTGAATTCCTTTTTCTGTTCTTGACCAATGCTGCTCCCATTCCTGTAGTATTCTTTGTTTCAATAAGTAGGCCACATAAGTCTTAGGAGGAATTTCAAAGGAAAGCGGTAAATCCTCAACTTCAGTCCCTTGCTTTGCAACATATCAGCCCTCTCATTCCCTGATTTACCAGCACTTTCTTGAACGCCAACCTACATTGTCTTCGCTGAAGTTTTATGAGAGCACGCCGAATCCCTTCTACCAAACGTATATGGTTGTTCTGATTGTTGTAGTGGTTAATTCCGCAGAGCTGGAGAGCATCAGGGACATTTTCCATGGTAGCCTGCTTCATTTTGTGGTCACTGACCGGTTTCAGGCGTTCGCCCATCTACAGGATGCGTTTTTCAGACAGTGTGGCAACACAGACTTGCACAGAGCCACTTCATTTTACACACTCAGTGTGTGTAATCGCATCCTGAAGATGGGCGAACGCCCGAAACCAGTCGATGACCACAAAATGAAGAAGGCTACACGGAAAATGTCTGTTGTTTTGATTGTTTATGGAATCCAGAGCTATTGCCTGCCCGTTCTGACGATTACTTGTTCTAAAGCAGATTGGTCGAGGGAATTATTCGGCACTGTTAACAAGCCATTCCAAACAGTTTAATATGGACAGAAGTTCAGGTTGATTATTGGAACATTGTTCCGCAAGTCGAAACCTTTTTTCCAAGAGTGCTTCGCCATCTAGACAGACCACAAATATACATCCAACCTTACCGTTCTTCTTACTGCCATCCGTATAAATCTGTAGCCTAAAATTTGAGTATTCTGAAGTTTCTCAAAAATGATTTCCGGTCAAACCTGGGTGTATCCAATGGCACAGTTTTGAGGCAGGTCCATTTTTAGAGCGAATTCTTCATCAGATCCACTTTGATAAATTTGCGCTAACTTGATTTCAATAGGTGTAACGTTTGAAGTAGTACACCTGGCCTCATAAGAAATCGTCGGAAACCTTTGATGCTCTTAATAAAAACAATCTTTGAACTTTTCGTAACTTATCTAAGCCCTTTATATCAAACAGGCAATGCATAGGTAAGGAGGGGAATCAAGGCACCATCGTAGATGATTTTCAATGCTTCCGAGGAAATTCCTCAATAATCCTACGCTGAACGTGATAACTGATTTGCCAGCTGCAGACTTTTCTCACAGATCCGATTTATATGAAAGTTCCAAGACATCTTCGAATCGGGGATGACACCAAGATATTTAAGCTCTTGTACAATATTCAAAGTTTACCACTTAGGAACACAGATACGCTGTATCAACATGCTTTCTGTTGACAACCAGTGCATTTGACTTTTTTTATTATTATTTGACCAGCGTTCTACAATTCTCATGCAAGTATTAGCTGAAGACTCCACTTTCAGAGCGGTGTCACCTTTCACTGCTATCAACAAGCATCTGCGAATGCTATTACCAAAGCCTCTAACGGAAATTTCTCTTTTAACAGGGAATCAAATTGTATAATCCAAAACCCGGTCCACAGCATAAACTGTGGGCAGCCCTTTGTAACTTTCCTACTCACGATTAGCATGTTAGTTCTTATTTCAGCTTGCCTGTTAGCAAAATAGTCTCGTGTTAAGAAGTACAGATTTCGCGGACAGTCAGTTTTTCAGTTGCACTAGAATCGCCTGCCTCCACGCAGCATCATACACCTTTCACATCTAGTGCAATTAATGGTGCTATTTCCTGGTTGTTCAAGCACTATGCATATATTCCTTAACCAAGTGATTATTGCATCTTCTGTACTCTTCTGTGGGGTAAAACCATATTGTCGGCTACTGAGTAGATCTTTTTTATTTAAGTGATAGATAATTCTATTTATAAGTAATTTTTCCAGTAGAATAGAATAGAAAGCTTTATTACATATTTTACAAAAAGAGAAAATAGACATGCAAACAATAGTGATAGCTATTGATAGACATGGTTGTATACCGTCAGCCTAGAGTTCATCTTACAAACTAGTGAAAAAATAACTTACTCACTAAAGTAAAACAAAGAAAAAGTAAACAAATCCTGTTGTAAAGAGAGAGGATATATATACATAATATTTTAAAATAAAAAAAAAACAAAAACAAAATTCTAAGTATTGTATTCACTTATAAGGAGCATCCTGTACTTATAAGCCGAAACATGAAAGTAAAACAAATTTGTCCAATTTCCACCATTAAATAAGTCAATAATTTCTGACTGGCTTAGTGCCTTCTTCCCCAGCCACCTAATTCTATATTCCTGTAAAACAGGGCATTTCCCTAAATAATGGCACATGTCCTCACGTTCTCCTAAGTTACAGAGGGTACATAACCACTGTTCCTCCGAACGCATTACATTATAATTTAAATTAACTAACTGCCCTCTTAACTTGAAAATGACCTTCATAAGACTGAAATTGTTAGCATCGGATACGTAGTGACCCTCTCCAAGATCAGTAACCAGATGTTTATATAAGAAATGGAAGCTTGAAGATTGCGCTTTTAATATCATATTTTCCTTAAATTTACTTTTAAAACTGGCCACCACAGTTTCTGGATTAACACCTACATAATTCAAGCTAATGTTACCAAATAACTCTAAGTTTTCTTTGTATATTCTATGCTTTATAACTTCCCCAGCTAAAGCTTTGGGCAGTCTCCCTTCTGGCAAGGCTAAAACTTTCTTTACATAATTCAAATGCAAATTTAACGTATAACAAAAAATCGGATAAAAATTTGATTCAAGATATAAAATGTAATGAGACGCATTTACTGGCAGCCAAAACAACTTTCTAACAAAAAATAAATTTAACTTTTCTACTTCTTTAAAACTGAGAAAGCCCCATACCTGCCCAGCATAGCACATGATAGTGCTTACCGCAGCATTAAATACATTTATTTTTTTGGATATTGGAATGTCTGTTTTTTTCATCAAATTAGAATATGTAGTATTTAATGCGAATTTCGCATTTTCCAATTTAGCTGAAAAATGTTTTTTAAAATTTAGGAGAGGTGTAAGACCAAGTTCTAAATAGTTATAATAATTAACTGTTTGTAAAGCGTGCGTTCCCATTTTCCATTTTTCATTCTTAATTAAAAATAAATAAATAGATGGCCAAATTTCCGAGTTTCAAGAAAATTAATTAACCGGAAGTGCGTTTTTACTGAACAGTTTTTTCAGTTTTGACGAATTTCATTAAATTTGGCACACCAGCTATAAAATTTGTTAATTATAATTTTGAAACTGGAGTAAGAGAAAGTTGTGTGAGTGTTTTACAGCAGATTTTTTTTAATATAAATAAATGAGGTATTAGATGACATTACCAGTTTTATAGAAAGAAACTTTCTGTATTAATTTAAAATTATCATTAAATTTAATAGAATATTCTTCAAAATATTTGTAAATCTCATTATGGGATATCTCCAACAGAGGCTGTTCGAACAACCCTGGTTCCGTTGGAAAACTAAATTCATTGTTGGATATAAGAAAACTTATTTGGCCCAACACTAAGACCTCTGAATTTAATTCAATCTCAAACAACCCAGTGCCTCTTTGTACTTGCAACGTAAATTCTGAACTTACTAAAACAAATAAGAAAAAAATAAAAATAACTTTATACAAAATTTATCTTAATTAAATCAAATCAAATATAAAATTTATTTTAAGTCAATATATACAAATGTATATTATACATGTACAAATGTACAAATGTATATATAAATGTATAGAGTGACAGAACAGTTGTCTTTAACATAAATAATTACCTGATAACATAACAATCTTATAAATCAAAAGTGACAAATATAAAACCCGATATTTCTAACTGCTGTTGCATACCGTGGTAACACTCCGACAATACTCTATGCTGAACCTCATTGGTCAGATAAGGAACTAGATAGAGATATCACACTTTCTGGATTGAAAAATACATTAGGAAAAGCGCATAATAACAAGGCTCCTGGCCTTGACTCTATTACGTATGAATTTTTTAAAAATTGTCCGGAAAATATACTTATACTAATAGTAGGTATTTTTAATAATTTTTATAATAATGGCCGCTTTCCTCAAAGCTTCACGGCATCAGTTATCTAACCCTTATACAAAAAAGGAGATGTGCACTCAGTGAATAATTATCGGGGAATTTCTTTTATTAACGTTGTAGCGAAGCTTTTCTCGGGAATTTTATTAACACGTTTGTGGAACTGGGTAAATTCTAATAATATTCTTAATGAATTTCAGGCGGGCTTCCGCCCGGGCTATTCCACAGTAGATCACATTTTCACGTTATTCAATTTAAATAAAATTATATTGTCAAAAAACGTCAAAAGGTTTACGCCTTTTTTATAGATTTTAAAGCAGCTTTTGATTGCATAGTTAGACGAGCTTTATTTTTTAAATTAGCCAATCTAGGTTTATCTTACAAATTTATTAGGAATTTGAAAAGTTTGTATTCCGATACGAGGGTCACAATTTCGCATAAAGAGGGGCTTACTGACTTCTTTGACACCTCAACTGGTTTACCCTGCTTTAAAATCTATAAAACATGGTGCTTGCTTAGCCCGCTATTATTCACGCTGTATTGAAATGATTTATGTCAACATATAGGTGATGGAATGGACATTGCGGAAGTTGATATTAGATGCCTCCTGTACGCAGATGCTGTATTCATGTTAACGTCCACACCGGTCAAACTGCAGAGAATGATAAATAGGTCAGATGACTACTGCCGTATGTGGGGGTTAAATATTAATTTGGCTAAGCCTAAAATCATGCTGTTCCGGAATGGTGGTAGGATATGAAGGTATGAAAAATGGAGTCTAAATGGTAAACCAATCGAAGTTGTGTCTGAGTATAAGTACCTAGGATGATTGTTACCCCAAAATTATCACTTGGAAGACATTTTTCACAACGAATTAGTTGGGTTTGAAACACTGCGTGGCATAATTTTATGTTAAGGAAAGACGTTCCATACTCTGCTAAACTGGAGGTATTTCATTCAGTTACTCGGGCGGTGATTTGTTACGGTAGTCAGGCGTGGGGATTTGAGCAATTTGAGGAATTAGAAAAAGTTTGACTCCCGCGGTATGCTCATGAAACCGGAATCCCCTCGGTTTATTCCTATACCATAAAAGTTCATTTCGATTACATACTAAAAGTTTTGGAAATGCCTGACTTTCGATTGCCTGCTATTTTGGCAAAAGAAGTTATAAAGAAGAAAGTTTATTGGTACCAAATATGGCTACAATTAGGTGGAACTTATGGTGCGCAATTTTCTATCAAAGATATAACGGATTTGCGGGACAAGTTGTTCTCTAATAGGCAAAGCCTAGTTAAAAAAGAAAAAGAGTTTAACCTCAGAAAATGTACACAATCAAAATATATGTTATACTCTCAGCTCAGTACCAGCGGGTGTGCACCGTATCTTAATGCACTGGATCTGCTTTTCATGAGGTGGATATTTAAGTGCAGAACCGAGTTACTTAATTTAAATTCTAAACCTTGGAGCCAAGGTAGTGCAGATATTTGTTCCTTATGAAATTCTCGAGAAAAAGAGGACACATACCATTTTAAAGGCAAGTCTACGATATTGGAAGAAATGAGAGTAAAATGGTTAGGTAAGAAATGCTACTCTAAGGAAGAGATTATAAAGTTTGCTAAACGGTCCTAACTGGGGGCCACTAGTTATGTATGTAAGAATAGCGAATTTATATCGCGCAGAATTAGTAAAAGAATTGAACTGGTAATCAGAAATAAAAATAAGAAAGATCAATAATAATTACAAGTAAACATGAATACAAAAAACATGTAAATAAAAACGAAAAAAAATTGAATATAAAACAGAAGTGTAAATAAACATAAAAATTCAGAGTATTTATATTTCATTTGTTTTAAGTTAATTTATTTAAAAAACCTTTATTTTTATTGCTTATTATCTTAATAATGGTTAGTTTTATTGTTTTGTTAGCACAGACCTCGACAGACGGATTTTTCCATGTCTAAATGTGTTATTTTTTTTGCTATTTTGCAATCAATGTGAACTTTATGTTGTTTCTAAATAAACACATTTCTGTTCTATTCTATGAAACCCGATAAACATTTTTAATTACATAATTTACTTACAGTTATCGCAAACCTCAAGTTCTTCATTGAACCATAAATTTTTAAACTCGATTGTGTCTTGATTTGTAGTTACTTGATTTAATTTTTTGAATTTTTCTAACACAAGATTCTGAAAGTAAGATGTGACATTAACAAAACAATAGATTTTATTTGTTACTGACAAGGCTTTAAATCTTTAAGTAATTTAAACTTACCAATAATAATGTAAATGAGAGAATTTGTCTTCCACAAAGGCTGTGACTGTAGTACTTCTCTAGATATTTGTCTGATAAATCAATATCTGACACAGGTTGACAGGTTGTATGCTAGAATTGGATTCATTAGTTCAATCAATTTGTCATAATTATCTTCTATAATAGAAATTCATTCTTTTTTTTGTTAAAGACATCCATTGCTTTAATATTTACTTTTTGTAACTTTCTCTCAGGAGCAAGTAACGCAGGCACGAGGGCTTGCTAAGCTACGGGACGATAATTTGAGGGTTCGATAAAAGTTTGTAAGGTTTCGATAAATAGAAAACGTCCATTTGTTTTTGAACAAAACACAAATTTTAAGGTTTTAATTTCTTAGAGCACATACTGTCTTAGAAGTAAGAGAAAGAAGAACGGAAGGGGTTAGCTCAGTAGTAGCGCGTTGGACTGGTAACGCGGAGGTCGCAGGTTCGAGTCCAGCTAAGCTGCCTTTAGATTTTTTGTTCCTAGGTGCCTCTTACTTGATTGGCAGTGTTGTCTATAGCTAGAGAACACTGTACGGAGGCGGGCAGTGCACTAAGAAGGCTCTGATCTTTGGGGTAGCTATAAGGACCCTCAGGGGCTTTGGACAGCATAGGGCTTGGTCTCCTATCCCACCCACAATAAAAAAAAAGACAATGAAGAAAGGAATTTGATTTATGGAAGCAAATTTATTTACTGGAAGTAAGAATTCCTATAAGAAAAACTTTTTTCTGCTGCCAGAAACAGATTCTAGGAGGAAGCTTGGATGTCTTGTCACATTTATAGCCCATTCCTCTATACAGTGTGTTGAACATAGCAGAAGAGTTAATGCGTAGTTAAACTGCAATTTTCTCAGCAGAGAATTGCTCATTCCAACACTAACACCAAAACATTTTTTTTTTCGTATTCCTTGAGTATCGCAAAACATATAATTAAATAATACTATAAAAATTCGCAAAAAACGCAATTTCAAAAATATTACACAGTCGCAATATTATCTGTTAAGTAAGTGAAAGAAAAAAGAAATTTGAAGCAAATTGATTAATTGGAAGTAAGAATTATGATAAGAAAAGGTATGGAAAAGGACGTTTCATATTATAATCTGTAATTGGACTTAAAGACATTTATTTTAGAAACAAGTAAATTTATTTAGTTTCTGGTTAATTAGAAATAATTGAAATTTGTTGTCATTATATGGGCCACTCCCAGAATGATATTTTATTGTATTTTATTTTTTTTATTTTTACTACTTGATTTCGGTAGTAATAGTAATCACCATCAAGTAGCTTGATAATAATTTTTTTATATGTATTTTAAAGATTTTTTTTTATCTTTTACTCTGATGTGAAAATTTTTCAATCGCTTTTATTTTTTGAATTTATACTTTCGTTTCAAAGTTAATATTTAATTTTTCTATCTAGCTTTCTATTAGCTATAAATTTATATAATGCCAACTCTCTGTTATAAGTTTATAACTTTGTAAGCAGTAATAAATGAATAAATTATAATCTTTATTTGCCCTAACATACAGAAAATAAATGAGACTAGGTCAGAAGAAAATGAAAGCTCCTGCCTCTTGCAGCTTAGAAGAAATATTCAATGTTTTAAAAATTAATTATTATATTAAAAATTTTTACTTACTTTTTTAAATAAATCGTTAAATAATGGTGATGTGACTAACTCCCAAGTTAATAGTGAACCAAGTGAAGGTATAGGCCCAGACAATGGAAATTCAAATTCGGGATATAAATTATCTATATTAACATTAACTCCTTCCAAATATAGCCTAAAATGTATGTGTTATTAATTATTCTAATAATAAAATAAACAATGAGAATCTCTCTTTTAGAGTTAATACAAATAATAATATGTATTTTTTTCCCCTATTTCCCAGCTCCAGTAGCCGCTGCAGCTGAAGAGTTTATTATTCTGCCTGTCCCCATCATGATTAAATGCATTAAACTATAATTCAAATAATAAAATAATAACATGTGAAAGCAAAAATAATTCGAAAATTGCCACATACTTGCCAATAGCCATAAATATATGTGCCATATTATCTTTCTCAAATCTACTGACCAATGGTATGTTAGTACAGGTGAAGAGTGATTTTCTGACTATTGATTGAAGTAGACCTCGAGGAGCTATTTCTATGACTATAGATTTATCTGGAATGTGGGCTGAGGCTTCTTCAAACAATACTGGTTTCAGTAGATTATTCGTATGATATTCAGCCGAACTGAATTTTGCTAGATCACTTTCCCAAGAGGATTCAGGAATGGAACTGCTTATCCAACGTTCTGTTCGTTGCTTTGGTTCTGGTATTATCTGAGTCCACACAAAAGTGTTATTAGAATTTTTTTCAAATTTGGATAAACAGTATTCTGAGTGAGAACAAGTAAAGCATCGGAGGATATCGTCGAATGGTCTTTGTAACCATGACCAGAAAAAAATAAATAAAAAAATTCTTTGATTAGCAACAATTGCACCTAGGAGAATTTCATCGCCCACAACATAGTATGTCATAAGCCAGTCTACTTTAACAGTGTAATAGTGCATTTTCAACTTGGAATTATTTTCTAATACGCTATTGTGAAAAGTTCTAGGTAACTGCAAACTACATAACTTGATAATATGGCAGATTTGAAAAAGACATTTTATTCTCAAGTACACCATATAATTTAAAATTAGCTTTAAAATTTCTGAGGACAGCCCTAGAAAGGAGGATCCGCATCCATTGCTGTGCAGGCTTTAGAATAGAATGTGAAAAGAATAGATATGGAATTTGCTTTAATGCCCAACAAAGACTAATCAAAGGCTTATTGAATATGAAATGTTGGAAAAAAACAAACCTGTTTCAAATAGTTGAAAGCGCCAGGCCCTACAGATTTGATATATCTGCTATGATAGGCAATATTAGAAACGTTAACAAGTTTAGCAAATATTCCTTTCATTTTTAAACTAGCCACATATTGTTCCATATCTTCAGCTGGTCCGGACAATGTACAACTAGTTTTAGAATTATGACAGGCTACTTCAATTTTAGGTGGCAGCTGGTCCTTTATCTGGCTGTAGCCCAATCCTGATGAGGAAAAAAAATGATTGTAGTTACATATTTCAACATTGTGTTGCAAATCATGGCCTCATATTGAGCATATTAGAATTTTGCAAATGTGCTCTTTGGAAGCGCGGTGAATTGTAGAAGTTGTCTCAGTTATGTTTAGATTTTCTCAACAATTTTAACTGGTGACAAAATTGTTTGAAATCATTATTAAATATTATCTAGAATAATAATACGTTCGCTTTAGGTTAATATATATATATATTTTAAATATGAGCTACGCAAAAGTTTAACCTCTTAAGACGTGCCGGCCTCTATACCATACTTTTTCTATAATTCCAATTTACATACATACCTATCGCAGCCATCATTCCCTTTATTAATGGTACTTCAAGAGAGGCTTTTCCACGAGCATAAGCACAAAGTATCGCTTGTTCTGCAGTAAAACATCCATCAGCGTAAGCGCAGCCCAGTTCACCAAGAGAATGTCCAACAATGCCGTCAGGCTCTATGCCTAATTCTCTGAGCACATCCACTAAGCCAATCTGTTGGTGAAATATACTGATTAACCAACATTTTAATTGGCTGTTTTAATTAGGAGAAATTTTGAACTTTTGAAACGTTTCACTTTTTCTCTTTTGAAAAATTCTCACTGAACTACGAGATTTCGTATTTGAAATACTTTCTTAGAAGGTGACCTTTTGTAATAAATGTTTAGTTCTCTATGATCCTGGTGGTGGTGCCATAAGTTACACTGAAATAGTAGTAGGTAAGCCATTGTCTTTAGAACTAGAATAAAGTGATTTTTTTGATAAAATGTTTAAAATGCTGCTGCAGATCTTTAGTTTAAAGGAAACTGTAGGGATAAGGAAAAATTGAAAAAACAAACTTGTTAGTAAGAGATCCTTCAGAAAGATTTCCTAGAACATTTCTTCAGTGAATTTCTCAATTTCCAATAATGGTAGATAAGATTAGTAACTATTTGATTTTTATATTTATTTGCAAAAATAATTAATTTATAAAATTAAAATCGAGATTTGTCCCATGGCTCGACCGAATCGAACTTCCTTTGTCCAAAACACTTTCTTAAATACTTCTGTTTTGCAGTAAAACATCCATAATAAAATTAGATCATCGCACAACATTAACATCTTTAGATTCTCTTTGAATTTTCGATCTTCCCTTTGAATTCAGCAAAAGGACAAGTGATCTCCATTTTGAAAATACATTTTGTCAGGGGATTTATTAAATTTCCTTTTTTCTTCTTCAGAAAAAAATAAAGGTCATAAAATATGTTGTTTCGATAATTTTGCGGCTATTATTGTATGTTTGTGAGGAGGGACGAAACCACTATCCAAAGCCCCAGAGGGCCCACATAGTTACCCCAAAGAAAAGCAACAACAAACCGGGCCTAAAACAAAAATCCAGACCCGGGTCTAAACCCATTTAACATTCACCGCAGTCCGAAAAAATCGGACAATAACCTAAAATAGGCTATGCTATATATATATATATGTCTGTGTGTGTGTGTGTTTTTGAGCATTCCAAGTTTGAAGAAAATACCAAAAAAACAGAATCTTATTCTGTAAAATCGCATTTTTTATTAATGTCGTTGCAACCAAATTTGAGAAAAATGCGAAAAATTCGGGTTGATGGATTCTGGTAATATCTTCCTATCGGAAATGATGGATGACTGTCCATTTCGTACTTTTTTTAGATTGTTATAGAGGATTATTCCACTGTGACCTGAAAGATCTGTTGTGCCCCTTCATTTCCTACTTAGTCATGTAAATAACTCAGTTTTGAATTTTGCTACTTAATTTTGTCTTCCAAATTTTAACTGCCTTGAGTAAGAACAAAAAACGATATAATATAAATTATAGTGGGCTTTTTGTTGTTTCGGAAGTAGAAAATAAGGAGAGAAATATAAAAATAAAACGACCTTATCCTCCTACACTTATAAATTTTAAAATGCCTAAATGCTAAACTTATAAATTTACACTGAGGACCATAATGAGAAATAAGCAATTTAGAGAGAAATGACTCGACGAATGTACATTATGTCGTTAGGCAATAATCTAGACTGATCGACAGGTGAGATATTAATTATTATAATTGATCGACTCCAAGTAGTTTCTAACTTGGAGCTCTTCATGAATGAATCCTGATGACGGGAAATTTGGAAGCAGTTTGTTGTTCAATATTTTGACTAGCCAAGTGACGGAAATAAGGGCTTCTTGGGTGCAGAAGTAACGATGGCGGTGTCTTGCAGTTTGGATGAGAACCATTGACAGATATAATGAAGCCATCATAAGATATGCATTATCTTACCTATGTTGGAAAGAAAAAACAGAAAAGAAAAAGTGAATGAACCCGCTAATTACTCTGCCTGATATAAGCAATCGAAGAGAGCAATTTACAAGCGGGACGATCCAGCATTAATCCTAATATAGAAGAGAGGTGGGATAATTTGAAGAGAGTCTTAAATGATGCTAGGAAGAAGTACTTGGAAGGCAGACCCATGAGAGGAGAGAAGGCTGGTTTGATGAGGAATGTGTGATTGCGGTGAGAGAGAGGAATGAAGCAAGACTTAAAATGTTGCAAAGGAGAACAAGAATAACATATGAAGATTATAACAGGAAAAGGAAAAAGGTGAAGACAATGTGCGGACAAAAGAAAAGGAGATATGAAAGAGAGAAGTTAGATAAAGAATAGAAACAAAATAGAATAGAAAATTCTATAAGGATGTTAGAGAAATAAAGTTGCGCTTTCAGCCCAGAATAGATTACTGCAGAGATGAACAGGGGAATTTACTAGGCAGTAGAATAGAGATCATGGATAGATGGGCTAGATATTTCCGGTGCATGTTTAGCAGTCAGGAAGAAGACGGGCAACTCGAGAGAGAACAATCGGAGACTGGCGTTGAGGAGGAGGATCCCGACCTCATAGTCGATGGAACACAGCTCATGCTACCACCAGAGAAGGAAGAGATTGAAGAGATCATAGCGTCACTGAAAAGCCATGAGGCATCTGGATGCAATGGACTACATACAGAACTGTTGAAATCTGGGGGAGATACCGTGATAGAACAACTTTATAAATTGATCTGGAACGTTTGGATTAGTGAAAGCATGCTGAAGGAATAGAACAGGGCAATTTTGTGCCCTGTATATAAAAAAACAGCAAAACTCAATTGTGAGAATTATCGAGACCTTGCTTTGCTCTCAGTAGCATATAAAATCCTGTCGATAGCAATTTATAAAAGAATAATCACACAGGCAGAAAACATTCTGGGGGTTTAGGCAGTATCAGTGCGGGTTTAGACCGGGAAGGGCCACAACGGATCACATCTTCAATTGTAGACAAATATTGGAAAAGACTTATGAATATAATGTCAATCTGGAGCAATTGTTGATAGACTTTAAGCAAGTCTATGATCGCATCAATCGCCGAGTAGCGCTAGCGGATCTTAGAATGTTAGGAGTCTCAAGAAACTGGTCCGATTGGTGGGTTTAACCTGGAAAGATACCAGTGGTCAGGTCAAAGTACAAAATTCGCTGCCTGAGAGCTTCCCCATTAAAAGAGGATTGAGACAAGGAGATCCGCTTTTCCCCGTGATATTCAACATATGCTTGGCCGTAAGAGCCATAAGGACGAACCTGGAGGGCACCATATTTAATAGGATGATCCAACACTTGGCATATACAGATGATGTGCTAATCATTGCTAGGACAAGGGCAGCATTAGGAGGAGCATTCGAAGAATTCGAACGAGCGGCAAAAGGACGAGGCCTGGAGATAAACCAAGAGAAGACGAAGCTTATGCGCACCTCAAGTCTCCAGAGCCAAGTTCAAATTCTCAATTATACCTTCTCCACATGCGACAAGTTCAAATACCTTGGCTCCGCACTGATAGCAAATTGTGACATCACCGCTGCAATAAAAGGGAGAGTAAGGCCAATCTTCTTTACCTACGCAGACGACAATGACTATGTCACTTGCGTAGTGCAGAAAATATATATTGTGGCGTTATCCTCTAGAAGATTGGTTATAATCCCGCTGTATATAAATGAAACAAGCATATTAAATCTCATACTACACCTACTTTTTCTGTCTGAAATAACATAACTCTACGAACAGAATCATAAACCCTTTTCGAATCAGTGAAAACTATGGAGATCCCTATTTATTTCTTGGGCATTTATTTACTAGCTGACGCGAGACACACATTCGGCCCTAATTTCATCACCAGGTAGAAGGCGGATGCGATTCATGAAGGGAGGAATATCACGAAATAAAATTTATGGATTTATTCGGGTTAGTTCCACGCTCAATAAAAAGAAATATATTCTGCCAAATGGCTGATATAAATTTATTGAAATAAATTGTGAGGTTCTGCCAGAAGTAAAAAAAAAAACAAGATAGGTTCTTGCCAAAGCATCGATAGACTTATCTTTTTTTTGGCCTACCAATTATTGTTTATTTATAATTTGAGTTTGATATTGTTTAGCAAACTTAAATTTTAATTTAGTAGTTTTTGTGAAATTCCACTCTTACGACCCAAGAGTCTTCACTGATCAATCAAACAGTTGAGTGGGTTAGCAATCGACAATAGCGCTAGATCTAATTTTTCTAATCAAAAAATAAATAAAAAACAGACATTATTGAAAATACATAGATTTACCTGTATCGCTGTTATACCAATAAATGAATTCAATATACAATCATAAGTATGAGGATCAGTAGAATGTATGATTTCCAATAAATTAACACCTTTTGGTAGAAGAACTTCATGACAAAAGTTTATAGCTCTTGCAAATGTAGGTAATCGCATTAGATCAGCGCCCATTCCAGGCCATTGTGAACCCATTCCAGAGAATAGAAACCAAACTGGCCTCTTTACTCCAGCATCATAGTGCTGTAAACATTTTACGGTGTAATTTATAATTATAGAGAAACAAAGAGGAGAAACTATCTTGGCAGTTAGTTTCTGGTGTTTTAAATTGGTTCATTATTTAGAAATAGGTATTTTAGGAGAACTTTGTAGGGAACTAAAATAATAGGGCATTGCTAAATGTAAGAATACAGGGAACTGAAGGGCTCCGCCCTGCAGCTAATGTTCCTAGCGAATAACGAATGTATTATAAATTACTTTAATTTCATATTTTATTTTAGCTTCTGTATTCAGTAACGTGTAGCCTCTAAAATAGTATCCTTTTAAATGCGATTTGAAGACATGGTGCGTCAGGGCAATGAATTGCTCATTAAAAGGCATCGCTTGTACCTGCAAATCAACATAATATCTGTTTTAATATATTAGTTCTTTCAGAATAAATCTATATTTAGGTATAATGATGCAGATTACCTTTTCAATTACTTTTTTCAAACTATTCTCATTTCTGCCTGAAATTATAAACAGCCAAGGTATATTACTTGAAGTTGATTTTTTAAAATTGCTTTTAATTTTTGAATTCTGTTTTATGATGACATGCCCATAACTGCCGGACAGTCCTATACTGCTTACTCCAACTATATTTCCACTCAGAAGAGTTGGTTTAGTGACTACCTATAATATCAACCATAAAATATCATAATCTGCAAACATTCCGCGTTATATTCCATAATTATGTTTTTGATACTCACTTCCATCTGACCAGACAATAATGCTGGTACATCAGGATTTGGAGATGAATAGTGTAAGTTTGGAGGAATAAATCCGAATTTGAAAGCCATCAAAACTTTAACGATAGATGCCAGACCTGATGCTGATTCAGTATGGCCAATATTGCTTTTAACACTGCCAATAGCCAATGGGGTTTTTCTGTTCGCACACATCACTTCTGATATGCAGTTTAATTCTAAAGCATCCATTTTCTTGAAACGAAATGAACCATTAGTTTATAGTAACCATTGAAATGTAAATTCAATTTATAAATATAAATCATCAACTGAACAATACTGAACGCAGGTTATATTGGGGAATCAAAAAACACTTACATTAGAGGCTTAGACAATATGAATTGGAAGCAGCAAACAAAAGAACCGATGGTACCGCCCACACGAAACGCGCTTGGTGCCAAACACCAAGAATGGGGATGTAGAACCAACAACCCACGAGGACAATTATTAAAGAATATTCTACTTTCCGAGAACTACTTCTGCTGTTCACTGCAGGAACCTACATACTGGCCAACTTCTCCTCGAAAACTACCCGACATTTTGGATATATTTATAACAACTATCCCGGCGAACCCTAAATTCACAACAACTCTGAACGATTTATCTTCTGACTACTCTCCCATACTTCTAACGCTCTATGACCAATCAATACTCATTACATCTAAAACCTCCCTGATAACAGGAAAAATGGATTGGACTGAATTTAGAAACATAATCGAGACTGAGATCAACCTGAATAATAGTCTAAAAACTATTACTGAACTGGAGGACGCTGTGGAACACTTGACAGTTACTATACAGAGAGCAGCCTGGAAGTGTTCTCAACCCAACACTAATGTCACAAGACATACCCTCACATTACCCCCATCGATCCGACAACTCATTTCTGAAAAACGCAGAATTAGACGATTTTGGATGGCAAACCGCTACCCAAACATAAAGCTGAACTTAACAGATTGACAAGACAGCTTAAACAGAAAATAGCCGAATATAAAGGAGACAAACCAACACCTATTTGGTACACTCCTATCCTCTATATTCACACCTAACGACAATATTCACCCATTTCACTCTTACATAGAAGAATTTCTTGATACTCCTCTCCAATTAAGTCTTCCTTCTAAGCACATTAACCCCAAAACAGAGAAAAAAGCAATAATACAACTGCCACCAAACAAAGCTCTAGGATACGACCTTATTACCGCCAAAATATTAAAAACACTTCCCAATACAATGGAAATTTTCAGTTATAACACTGGTACCGAAACCAAACAAACCGATTCACTTACCAACTTCTTACAGACCAGTTAGCCTTCTTCCTATACTTTTCAAGTTTTTTGAGCGGCTACTACTGACCGACATACAACCTGAATTAGACAGTGCCATTCCGACACATCAGTTTGCATTTCGGACATCACACTCTACCACACAACAATGTCACAGACTGGTTGACGAAATTTCCTCTTCGCTGGAAAGAGGATGCTACACATCAGGAGCTTTTCTTGATGTTAGTCAGGCTTTAGGCAAAGTGGGGCACAATGGTCTCCTGTTCAAACTTCAGCAGATTCTGCCTGATGGGCACTATCGGCTGCTTAAAAGTTATCTGCCTGACCGATTCTTCACAGTACGAAATGGCGATCAATATTCAGCAGTGTTCCCCATTAGAGCAAGGTGCCGCAGGGAAGTATTCTCGGACCGGTACTATATTCTATTAGTGCAATAGACATCCCTACATCTACTGACACACTGTTGGCTGCATATGCAGACGACATAGTAATACTTTCAACTCACAAAGACGCCACCACTGCAACCTCACTCCTACAGGACCATTTAAATCTTATACAGGAGCACTTCAAGCTTTGGAAAATCAAAATTAATGAAACAAAATGTATACATATAACATTCACCCTCAGACGATCAAACTGCCCGAGTGTGTATATTAACGATACTCCTATACCACACGAAAAAGACATCCGATACCTAGGACTCTACCTAGATAGACGCTTGACTTAGAACACACACGTAACGAAAACTCGACAGTCAATGAAAACCAGATACTTCCTAGTAAAATGCTTACTTGACAAAAGACCTAAATTAAACTTGAATAACAAAATTCAAATCTACAAATCCATAATAAGACCAATTTGGACCTACGGACTACAACTCTGGGGAACTGCCAAACCGACACACACTAAACGGATACAAGCCATACAGAACAAGGTACTGCGAACTATCACATAATGCCCATACTACGTTTATAACATGACGCTACATACTGACCTCCAAATCCCATTTGTACACGACTTAACACAGCAACTATACAAACGATTCTACAGCAAACTAGGAACACACTCGAACCCGCATGTCACAAACCTGTCCTCCCTAACCATTCCTGGGAATCCTCCCAGATGCTTGAAGCGCCAGTGGCCAAGGGACCTCCTGTCACAGGAAGAGGACTAACAAAACCAGGAAGAGTGGCATTGGCCACCTGCTTCAAGCCTTAAAGCCACATTTATCTCAGCCCATATTTACTTATTGTACTATTAAGATTGTAAATATAAATAAACAAAAAAATAAAAAGTTAATATTTTATGTTGTTTCTATTTCTTTTTATGTGTTAAAACCTTTGTGCAGACCCTGAAGAAGACAATAAATTTGCCGAAACGTCGGTAGAAATTTGAAAAGAGAAATTATGTTACAAATACTTACTTTTGAAGCGCCACCATACGCTTCTATGTAACACACTTCGGAGGGATCAATTTGTGCTTCCTTATAGACTCGCAATAGTAGATCTTTATACAGCTCTGCACTAAACTCTGGATACGAAGTGTTACGTACACCATAGTTGCACGTAAGAACGTTTACAATAGTTCCATAGGACCGCTTGGCATCCTCTGCTCTTTGCAAGAAGAACACTACACATCCTTCTGATCGCGTATAACCATCGGCTGTAACATATAATTGATATTATTCCTTTGCCTTTACAAGTAAAGTTAACTTTTTCATCTCGCTATTGCTTTAGTATATTTACCGTCTGCACTGAAACACTTCGTCTTGCCATCGTTATTCAATTTGCCCATTGCGTGAAACTGATAAGAAAATTCCGGTCCAAATATACTATTAGGGGCTCCAACTATGGCTGCATTGCACAAACCACTGGATATAAACTGATATCCCATTTGCAGAGCCCGCAATCCTCCATTCCAAGTATCCTCAATTACGAAGCTTGGTCCTTATAAAATATTTTATATATTTTAAATTGAAATGACAAATGGTTGACCATTTGTGCGTGTTAAACGCTAGAAGGAAGTTATTGTGTTGTTAGGGAGTAAGGTGTGCTTGCAAAGAAATAGTGGGAGATCGAACATAGAAAATTTAAAAGTTGGCAAATAAAGAAAAACAAATCAATATATAATTATAATATAAATATATGAATAGAAATAAAATGAAAAAAGAGTGAAAGGGGTAAACAGTAAGTTTAATTTAGTGGGGAGGACCTTTATTAACGCAGATTAATAAAACACTTAATAATAAAAATAATAATAATAATAATATACTTTATTATACAATTAGTCATATATACAAAAGAAAGAAAGAAAACAAGTATATACGGCATGGATAAGTTATCCGTCTGCCGGAGGTTGATGTTTAATCAATTACTGTGAAGTCTAATTATACGAAAGTTGAAAAAAAATTAAAAATTGAAATACTGAACAAGTTGGTAACGATACTGCCAGGTGTGTCGTGCATAATTAAGAAGTGATTGGCAAGAAGATGAATTTAGGAGGGATATTAAATGAGATCTGGATAACTTCTTACAGCCAAAATAAAGTAATCTAAGTTCTAAAAGAATAGTACATTCCGCAACGAAGTGAAAGACGTCTTCTTTGGACCGAGAGTTACACAGAGGAAATAGATCCACATCTCTTTCTAAGAAAGGACAGTAATTTAAATATAACAGGTCACACCTTAATTTAAGTAACCAACGAAGTTGAGTTAAAGAAAGACCACAATGGTTTGAAGCTGTAAACCTGAAAAACTGAAGAGTGTGATCCAAATCTTTGTACAACAAAAAACGTGTTGAAGATTAGGCGTGCCTCTCAGACTCCTCCATATGCCTAGAATTTATAATGGAATCCATCTGACCTTGCCAAAGTTCCCTATTTTCGAGTGAAAATTCAAATGCACAATTATAATTTCGAGCTAAGGAATTCCACTGAGAAAACCAAGAAGTATTTCTATTAATTATTAGAAGAGCTGAAGTTGTAGAAAAACGGGCATCTGAAAAATTTAGTACTTTGGATACATAATTGAAGTGTAACTTTAAAGTGTAGGAGAAAAGTAAACTTACACAAGTCTCGCAGTACAAGATATAATTTGGAGTAGAGGTAGGTAGGGCAAATAATTTCTTAATAAAAAATCTTTGAATCATTTCAATAACTTCAAAACGTTGAAACCCCCACACCTGATAAGCATAACATAACACTGAACGCCTGACAGAGTTAAAAAAACTGTACTTAGCAGACAGCGGAACTAGGTCCTGCATGATAAAACCTTCCCACAATCTGTTCAAAGCTAATTTAGCAACCGAACTCTTACTAACGTTGTAAATTGGATTTTGAGGTTCGGTCATACAAAAGAACTATTTTAAATTTCTTTTCAAATTTATTCCCTTCTTCAGGGTAAAAATTTTCAGTTAGAATTCCAGTAGTAATTAATCTAGTTTAACCTGTGACAAACCATCACCAAGTGTTGCAGGTACGTCATAGGTTAAACTAGATTAATTACGACTGGAATTCTAACTGAAAATTTTTACCCTGAAGAAGGCAATAAATTTGCCGAAACTTCGGTAGAAATTTCAAAAGAGTTCTTTTGTATGACCAAACCTCAAAATCCAATTTACAACATTGAATACAGCGGTCGTAACGAACACTAAAAACACTTACCAACTTTTACACCTCTATAAGCATTAGTTAAAATATCTTCCCTAATAATGTGGCTCAAAAATTCTTCAACTGGGAGTACCAATGAAATGGTAAATTACAATTATTTAAATAAACAAGTGTATTGCATACGATTCAAGGTAGGTGGTTTTGTCCATTATTCATTAAGATGAGATAATTAGACGATCCGTTAACATTCTATTCGGTTGAATGTGGAGAGTTCTAGTTTTCAGCGTTATTTAGCAATCAGGTGTTGCAAGAAGCAACGACAAAATGTGTTTTACATATTCTATATGATTCCTTTCTTTAACTTCTGGCTAATTACAAGCTCATGTTCCATTGAGAAACAAAACAACACTTTCAGCTAAGGAATTAAATTATACAAAATATGTATATTTTTTGTTCTTGCAAATCTTGTAACATATTGCGTTGGTAGCAATATGTCCGGTGATGGGCTGTGTTGCCTGTACCTAAAGAACACTGCATGTTAAGTATATATCTTCCTAGACTAGGGTATCTAATAAACTTCGTAGGTTCCATCAAAGTGCTGAAAATTTATTTTTCTAGTGTCTGTTTTTCTGGTAGGAGTATCTCATTCGAGATTAGAGATGGGCAGTAAACAATCGATATCCGTGAACCATCTTGTTTGATAGTGCCAAAGGGTCAACACTGACCCCCCAGGGATCGGGGATTGCATTAGAGAAAATCCAGTGGAATAATGGTTCTAGATTATATTAAAATGTGTATATATGTCTGTGTGTTTGTGCAGTATGTTTGCAATGTTTAAAGAAAATAGATAATAAAAAAACTTTGAACATTCTGCGATTTTTAGTTTTTTGAGTTCTGCTATTGTCATACCTGAACTTATATATAAAAAATATATTTACCCGTAAGATTTAAGAAATATGATATCCGATTCGCCTGCATCGCTTTGCTCTGTCCAAGTATTCCTCTGTATCTTCCTTGAAGCTTGGTACCAAATAAAAAATGCAATTCTGTTTCACTGGTTGGAGTGGCTATTACAACTGCTGTTTTGGTATCATTTAATGTAAATGGGTTGATACCTATAAATTAATAATACCTAATTTATCATTTCTACGGAGATATTTGATAATTTTTTTAGAACTATATAATATGAAATTTAACACTAAGATTATTTTAGATAACAACCAAGAATCTAGATATTGTTCTGATTTACTTTCTGGTCCATTAGATATTTTTGATAATTTTTCATATTCAGTATTTTCACAATTTTTTTTTCTATCCCGAAGAAGACTTTAAATTTGTTTGAAATGTTGGCGTATTCTATGAAAGTCTTAGGAGCTACCAAAGCTTACTGTCCGGCGTAAGGAAATATTGTCCTGCCCGGAGGTTGGCAGTGCACTGAGAAGGATATGGGTCCAGAAGGGCTTTGGATAGCATAGAACTTTGCTTGTCCATACACAGACAGACTTTAAAAAAAAAAACTTCTTATTACATCAGTAAAAGAAAGTGAAAATTAAGTATGAAAGAAGTAACATTTTATTTGAATTTACCTGCATCACAGATTGCATCAAATGAGTACTTTAAGGTTTGTGTACATAGAGGATCCATTGCTTCGAACAATTTGTAATGAAGACCAAAATATGTGCAGTCCAATTTATGAGAATTGTTACATTTTCCGACAATATGAGGTACCTCCACTACTTCTAAAAATTAATGAAATAAATAATAAATTAATAAACACATAAATTGCTTGTATATAGGTGTACGCTCTAGTGCGTACCCCGAAGCGATACGTCCAATGAAATTATGAAAAATCAAGATTAAAAAATATGCTAAATCAAAAGTAATTATGTTAGTATGATAAGGGATTACTACAGCTCAGTACTCCATGCACTTCGGCAGAACAGTACACAATACACTTAAATTACATACACTCAACACTTTACAGACTAGGACAAAACAGTACATAAACTAGGGTCTCCGTCCCTAGTTAATCGGCGAAAGCCATGGGAGAAGGAAGGGTTTAGCTCAGTGGTAGCGCGCTGGAATGTAACGCGGATGTCCCGGGTTCGAATCCAGCATGCTGTGATTATATTTTTTTTTCTGTGGTAATTATGAGTAAGCGTTTATTCTCCATTTATCTCAATTATTACTGTTAACTACTTTTGATTATAAACGATTTTCCTTAGCGGCCTTACTTGGAGCACTCCAAGTCAAAATCCAAAGCTTGTGCAAATTTAAATTTAAATTAACTCTTCTAAAAATCAATTTTTTTTTGGAAAATGTTTCAAATAAAAGTGATACGTTTCAGTTTATGCAGCAAATATTCCAAGTTGAAAGCAAATCGTTGTAATCGTTTTCGAGAAAATTCCATACAACTCAAAAACCTAACCTGTAAAATTACACTTTCAGTTATACGATTTTCACATTTGGAACTCTTTCAATATTTTTTGTAATGAAGAATATTATGTAGGTGTTACAAACCACACATTATACTGTAGGGGAACTTAGGGAGAAGCATAACGCTACTGTTCCCTCCAGAACCCCCCCAAAAAAGTGATAGATATTCATGTGTATAGATAGTATACAAAGTGTAACCAAAATTGTTGGAGCTGTTTTTGAGAAAATCACGAAAAACTAAAAAAAAAAACAACATTCAGTTGAGTGATATTTCCGGTTGATGGATTGTGCCCGAAATTTTCGTGTCTCATACGGTTGTCTATTTTTCGTTTTTGAGTTGTTCTGTATATACTCCTACACCCGTACACATTCACTAAAATCATTTTTTCCATATTAATGGACCTTAAAACATATATTTCCGGTGAAAACTCAATTTGGAAAATCGCAATACTTCCTCTTGCTAGGAGGAGTAAGAGAAAGTAATAAATAAACATTTACTAAAAATTTTGAAACATAATATATTTATAAATATATTTTTTTTTGTGAAATATTGACGAATTTTGACCAAAAAATGTCGTTAGATCTTAAGGTCGTGCCTAAACAGAAAATATCACTATCTAAATGATCGCATCTTTTTAATTTAATCTATATATTCTTTTAAAAATTCTAATTTGAGAAGCTTCCTGTTTTAGAATATTGAACGGGATATTAAAATTTTATACAATACCTGAATCCCAGTATTTTTGTTTTTTAATCATTTCCTCTTTATTAAACAGTTTTGATTCGAAGTCGTTAATATCCTCACAGCCAGGGAAAATGCCGCCCATACCAGATATCACTACTTCGTATTTTTGGGAACTCATTATGGATTATTGTTTAACATGCAGCTGGTACTTAAATAGAACTTTAGCTATAAACTGAAATAAAGAAAAAGATAATGAGTATTTCATTAGTACTTTATTACTGAGTCATGCGTACCTTCTTATAAGGTCTTTAGAACTAAGGAAAATCTGTGTGATACACATACATACAACTTTCTCTTAGTCTAATTAATAAAATTTAATCAAGAAATTTACTTTAAAATTGCAAATTTACAGTGTTTAGTTTGGCTAGTCATAAAAATGGCGATGACGAGTTTACCTGAGCGGCCTTATGTGGAGATTCATGTCAAAATCAACAAAGCTTCAGCAAATTTTAATGTAAACTAAATGATAGACCCTCCTCGTTCATTCACCTCTAAAATTATTTCTTTTTTTTTTCAGAAAAATTTTTTAATTAAAAGTGATGCTTTCTACCTCTGCAATAAGTATTCCAAGTTAAAAAGCAATAAAGTTGTAACCGATTTTCAGAAAATCCCGCCCCTCCAGTCAAAAACCTATTCATCGCACTGCTTATGGTTAACCGATTTTCTTCAAATTTGGAATTCTGTTAGTGCTTCCAATATGTATCAATATAATATAGGTGGTTGAACCAAATATTACACCGAAGTAGTACTTCAAATGAAAGCATAATATTACTTGTTGAATTTACTTGCTGTTTTATGATTTAACTTATACTGGTTAATTTGAATTAATTTGAACTATTTACACAGCCAATAGTATTTATTTCATTTATTTATATACCAACGTTTCGTGCACTTAACGTGCCATTATCAAGGAGTACATTTCTCTTACATTCTTGTAAATTATTGTATTAGTCGAGAGGCTTCGTCCATGATTAAATTTATTTTTATATTTTTACATATTATTATTTTATGCTGAAAATGTAACTCAAAGAGTCTTGTCAGTATTGAATTATTTATTTAAATATGATGTCGATTGTATGTTAGCCTCAGTATATGAGAGCACCACGTGGTTACTTTATGGAAAAGAATAGTCCACCACGAGAGCCGATCGTAGCATGGTGTAGTACTATTCTCAGCCATGGTAAACTCCAATCATAATTAATACAGGCATAACTATTTTTTCCATAAAGTAACCACGTGGTGCTCTCATATACTGAGGCTAACATACAATCGACATCATATTTAAATAAATAATTCAATACTGACAAGACTCTTTGAGTTACATTTTCAGCATAAAATAAGAATATGGAAAAAAAATATAAAAATAAATTATTAATCATGGACGAAGCCTCTCGACTAATACAATAATTTACAAGAATGTAAGAAAAATGTACTCCTTGATAATGGCACGTTAAGTGCACGAAACGTTGGTATATAAATAAATGAAATAAATACTATTGGCTGTGTAAATGGTTCAAATTAATTCAAATTAACCAGTATAAGTGAAGCATAATGCTACTGTTCCCCCAGAATCCCCCAAAAAATCAATTTTTCCATATAGTCAAGAAGAGCTTAAAGCATTAATTCATGTTAAGCACCTAATTTCATAAACATATAAGACAAATATGCTGTAATGTAATCATGTATGTAATAAGAAAAATTTGAACATTTTATACTCACTGAGAAAAATGATTTGTTGTGAAATTCTTATTTCAGATTTACCGCACCACCACTTTCAAGTCTGATACAATAATTAGAAGACAAACAAATATATAGGACTAGTTCAAGTTCATTGTATGCTAATTATTATGTTTTTGATCATTCCCATTATTACCAAGTTTAAAATTAAAAACTATAGTATTTGCAAACATACATATCAATAATTCCATTTAATTAACATAATTAATAATAATAGAGGAATCAGCTTTCCGTATACATTCGTTCTGTGTACATTTCACTCAAATAGACATTATGTATGTCTATTATAGATATATAGGCACTAATAATAACGTTGTTAAATGTATGACGTGGCAAAAAGACTAAGAACCAAGAGCTGCATCTCTCAAGATTCTCTTATATCTGGAAAGATAGAGAAGTAAGAAGGGAAAGAGAATGTAGGAACCTTATGAAAGATTAAAACAGACATGTTAATTTCAAATGAAAGAGCTGTTTTTTTCACCAACATATTGGCAGTTAGATGCAATTAGAAGTCACGTGTAGATATTAATCTCAGTATGTTAATTTTTTCCAGCCTTTAAAAACAAAATAAATTGCTTAATGCCAAAAAGGCAAAACCTTAAAAGAAATAAATATATAAATAAATAAATATGAACTGACTGTCATGAGTTCATTGATTCCAAAACGCACATTTTCTTCCATTCTTCTGGAACTTCTTGTTGTCCTCACGTGCACCGTCTTCTCATCATTTATTAATCTGTAATCCCAATTTAGATGCAGCCCTTTCAAATTCCTCACAGCCCCTGCTAGCGCTACTCAACGAGCTGATATCAGCACATCATCTGTGTACGCAAGATATTGAGAATCCTATTGTAAGTAGAACCAGTTTGTAGGAATTGTTCTAATTGCGTATTCGAGCGCTAGATACGTAGACCGCTGCTCATGAACGAGCTGATATCAACACATCATCTGCGTAAAAAGATATTGAGATATCCAAGATATAAATAGTACCATTAGCATTTGTGCGAAAGGCTATAATTGCATGCTCGAGCGCTAGATAAAAAAGTGTGTTGGGCAGAGGATCATCTTGTCTCAGACCGTCTGTGACTGCAAACTTCTCCGACAGTATTCCTTGACCTTCACCTTACATCCACTACCTGTAAGTGCCATTCTCGTTAGCGTTACTGGCTTACAAGAGATTTCTAGATTCACCATGATCTTCATCAGTTGTTCTTTGTTGATGCTATCGTATGCCTAAACTCGACGGGTGCATATACGCATTAAATTCATAACATTTTCTACATTTGTCTGACGGAGAAAATATGGTCGGTGGTTAATCTGCTCGGCCTGAAGCAACACTGATATACACCTAGAATGTGTAAAACTTGAACTTTATTTACAGTCAATTTATTCGGAAGTTAAACTTCAAACTTTGTTAAACCGGAAGTTTATCTTTACGAGAAATTAGAATAATTTCCACGAGTTTTTTTTGTATTTGGGGGGTGGAGTGGGGTTTACTTACAAGTTTGGAATGCTTATTGCACATTAAGCAATCATTTTAATTGGGAACACGTTTCTGAAAATATTGATTACGTGGGAACTGAAAATATCGCACACAAGATCACGTGGATAAAATTTACACCAATTTACCTTAAACTAATTTTCATATTTCTGACTAACTGAATCAATTATTGCAACAGCTGACTGAAGTTCCACTTTCATTGAGCGACACAGTTTCAATTTGGACCTTTCAGTTCTCCAGAATCAATTTTTCAGAAACATTGTTTCCAATAAAAGATTGTTACCATTTTTAAAATAATTAAAGAAACATTGTTCTATAGTACATGTTTTGTGCTCTAGATGGATGAGGAAAATATACAATAAATTGAAATGGCACTTAACACGAAATTCTAACGTCAGGTTCCAAAAAATAACCCTCAAACTTGTATTTTTGAGGAAAAATGATTCAAATAAAGCTACAAGTCGGTTAGAAAGAGGACACCCTCAAGGGGCTATTGGAAGAAAGTAACAGCATTATTTGCTGCATTCCGATAGTTCGAGGGAGAAGGGTACTGCTCTGTCTGGA
The DNA here is from genome assembly GCA_011037195.1 of Triatoma infestans. NCBI lineage: Eukaryota > Metazoa > Arthropoda > Insecta > Hemiptera > Reduviidae > Triatoma > Triatoma infestans. Next base: position 60,605 of record JAAEAF010004278.1, read on the forward strand.
GTAGGACTTCCTTCATGGGGCCATGACCACCTGTTTCCCAGGCTGAAATCACTGGTATCATTGAATGATTGAATAGAATGATTCCTTATCCTATTGTAAGTAGAACCTTATCTCCCTGTGTAGGAAACAATCTAGGGTCCTGGTAGGTGTATTATCTGGACAAGCTTGGCTAGCCAAGACACAAAATAGGCTTAACGTCTAGTCCTTGTTTTCAGAATTCTGACAATTGATTGAATGAAATGGTATAAACTGACCTAGATTGGCGACACCATTTTGCAATCACTAGACTCCGCATAATTTGATAGGGAATGCTTGGGAGAGCCGGAGTTTAAAGATATTTTAAGATATTGCATTCAGGCCGGTTGATTGCTGGGGTAAGCTTCTTAGGAGTCTATCTGATCTATATCTAAACCGCCCTTTGGAGGAACGAAATATATGATTGCTGTGAAAAATCCCAGTGTTCAGTTGTAAAAGTAAAATAATGAAAGATCAAGAGACATAATACAATGTTATAAGTATATATATATATATATATATACTTATAACATTGTATTATGAATATATATATATATATATATGTGTGCGTGTGTTTTAGTAGGTATAGCTCGCCTAACTGCATGAATAGCTACAAAAAATGACACTATTGTGTACGGTCACTTTAAAGTCACCCCTAACATTAATGTATTTTGCATAAAGGTGATTTTAATTTCTTTTTGGTTAGCTGTATCTCCTGTTAGTCTGAACAGTCGCGATTTAAACTATGTGAGTTATGTTGTTTAACAAATTCACTGACACCACAATATACATCAACACAATCAATTTTCAAAAATCACCCTTTGCTGGAACGAAACATGTGTTTGCTGTGAAAAATCCCAGTTTTCAATTGTAAAAATAAAATAATGAAGATTAAGGGACATAACACAATTTTAACCATGTTTATTATTTAGAGATTCCCTGTTATAATTCTGATTTTAGATTGAACGACTTCAAACACATTCACTAAGTTTAAAGAAAATCGTTTGAGCCGTTTTTGTTATATTTTAAAACAAACTTTATTGCCCTTAACAGAGCTGCACGGATATAAAATATTACTTTTACTTGGGTAGCATTTAGAAAAGTCTCTAGTAAGTATAGTGAGCCCAAATATTCAAAATATTTGTCTAGCTTAAGTTGGCACTGAACTTCTACAGTACGGAATTTTTGATTTATATTACTTTATGTATCAAATAATCTGTTTACTTTTTAGTTTCTTTCAGTCTGTCAGATTTTCAAAATGTATAATTCCAGAGATAAAATAGTTTACAATGAAACGTAGTCCTATTACCATATACAGGATGAGTAGAATAGAAATAGATATTTGACCCAGGTATGCATAAGTAATTGTGGGAAATGAAGACAGATTTAACATTTTTTAATATCTCCATTGTTTAGTTAATAATTCACATTCTAGATAGTTAGACATAATGTAAGTGCCACAATAGACCCATAGGGTCCCAGGCTGGATAGTCAGCCACCACAGAATCTAATCTAATCTTCTGGGTAATATGTTATTCTATAAAAGTAATAAATATGCTCCAATTCTTTGAACTATTATTTCTTTGTAAGTGAATAGATGTAATTTAAAAAAAAAAAATTCAAAAAATAATCTCTTACTCCAGCTCGTATAATAAAAATTAACAAATTTAAAAAAGGTTAATTTAAAATTAACAAATTTAGAGATACCCTGTTATAATTCTGATTTTAAATTGACCGATTCCAAACATTTTTATAAAGATTAAAGAAAATAATTGGATCCATTTTTGCTATACTTTAAAACAAACTTTATTGCCCTTAATATTAATAGAGCTGCACTGATATAAAAATATTACCTTTATTTGAGTAGCATTTAGAAAAAACGCTATAGTATCTTGAGCGAGCCCAAATATTCAAAAATATTTGTTTGCTGAAGTTGGCACTGACCATACATAGTACTGAAGAATTTATAATTTTTTACTATTTTATTTATCAAATAATCTGTTTGATTTTTATTGTTTTGTTTTTTTTTCTTTCAGACTGTCAGATTTCAAAAATGTATAATTCCAAAGATAAAATCATTAAAAATGACACGTGTTCCTACCATGGACTGGAATAGAAATGGACCCGGTATCATAAGTAATGGTGGGAAATGGAGATGAATTTAACTTGTTTTAATATTTCCACTGATTGGTTAATAATGCACATTCTAGATAGATAGACGTAATGAAAGTGCCACAATAGAGCCAATAAAAGTCGCGGCGGCGTAGACTGGATAGTCAGCCACCAGAGAATCTAATCTAATTCTGGGAAATACAAGATTCTACATAAGTAAGTAATAAATGAGCTCTAATTCTATGAAACATCACTCATTGTCACAAACTGTATTGTATTCAATTCAGTAAACAACAGTACACCATTTATTTCTTTCTAAGTATATAAATTAAAAGTTAAAAACATTTTCGAAATATAATTTCTTATTATTATTATTTGTCTGTGGGGAGGGAAACCCTACGCTATCCAGAGCTCACTGGGCCCTATAGCTACCCCAAGAAAAACAACAACAAGCCAGGTCTATAACAGAAATCCAGACCAGGATGTAATTCATCTAAGATTCACCGCAGTCCGAATAAATCGGACAATAGCCTTAAGCGGAAATAGCCTAAGCTCTTCCACAGACATCCTATTCCGACCAAAGGTCCTGAACCTAATTTCCTCACAACCCAAGCAATCAGTCATAAGATGGATGGGTGTTTCCTCCTCTGTCTCACTGACTCTACAAAATGGATCCGGCATGAGCCACATTATGTAGAGATTTCTTCTTAAACCACAATGTCCAGTAAGAGATCCAACCAGATGCCTGACAGCGTTCCGTGAAAAACACAGCAACGTCTCACTAATGGCCTTGTCCGGGACCCCCGATGGGCATTTTGGACTGCCGAAAACCAACTGAGCTCATCCATAACGATGAATGCTGTGAAGCTGTCCATGTCTGAAAGCCTGACAGACATTGCCGGAAGACACGCCGACAGCAGGCCGGGACCAATGAAAGGAAGAGAGGCGCCTAATTTGGCAAACCTATCCACCTGCTCATTTCCAAAAATTCCCATGTGCCTGGCACCCATACTAGAAGCACATCCTTTAGAGAAGAAAGCTCTTCCAGTCTTTTAGAACATTCTAACACCAACCTGGAAGTGAAGACACATGAACTCAGCGCCTTCAACGCAGCCTGGCTGTCCGAGCAGATACAAACACCTTTTAAGTTAGTGTTACGTACTCTCTCATCCAAAACACAACAAAGAATAGCATAAACCTCAGTCTGGAAGACCGTGGTCCATTCACCAAGAGATACTGTCAAATGATCTCCGGTCTCAAAATAGACCATAGCTCCAGACCGCATCGCACCGGTTACCGCCAGACAATCCAAGCGTTGAATATCCTCAAGCAGCAGTCTAGCGGATCTTATCTCAATGCGACGCCACCACACCACAGCCGTATATAGCAACCTAGGTTTAATAACCATACTATAAATCCAAAATATCATCTTGGGAGTAATCCCCCAATTTTTACCTACGATTCTTCGACACTGACAAAAGGAAATAATTGACTTTTGATGCTGTGCATTAACATGTTCCGATCAATTTAATTTACTGTCAAGAACCACCTCAAGAAACTTCACTGATTTGCAGATCTGAACAGAAGTTCCTAATAACCTAGGAGGTTTTAATCCTACGATCTTCCTCCTATTAATAAATAAAATCACCTGGGTCTTACTGGGACTAATTGAAAGACCCTTATCCTGAGTCCAATCGTATACCTTGTTTAGGGCACTTTGCATGAAGACTGAGATGGTAGACATCGCCCCATCAATAAAATAACACCATCATCGGCATATGCTTGCACATAAAATCCCGATGAATTCATCCTAACCAAAAGGTCATCCATGACGACGCACCACAACTTTGGTGAGAGACAACTACCTTGAGGACACCTTCTCCCCGCTCCCACAACCACAGTGCGCATACCCATAGAAGCCTGTATAACTCTACTCCTTAAATAAATACCTATCCAGTTAATTAAAATTGGTTGTATACCTTTTCGACCTAGGGAATCTTGAAGAGCATCAAACGATACTCTGTCAAATGCCCCTTCAACATCAAAGAAGCACCCTAAAGCATATTCCTTTGTCTCTAGAACAGATTCTATCCTATCGACCAGACAATGCAAAGAGGTCTCTGTCGATTTTCCTATTGTATAAGCATGTTGGTTTGGATGGTGTGGATGATCCTTCAAAGCACCATCAGAAAAGAATCTCTTACTTCAGTTCACATAAGTATAATAAAAATTAACAAATTTAAAAAGGTTTTCAAATCGTCAGGCCTTAAAATTATAATAAGACATTTATACAGTGGCAATGGCCCCACGGGTTTTGAAGGAAAAAGTATTATTTGGCGTAAGAACGATTAGGGAGCTCTTTAGGGTAGGAGAGAAGTGAATATTGACATCGTTGAGTTTGAAATAAAAAAAAAAAAAAACATTAAAAAACATAAAATAATATTATAAAATATTAATATATAGCAAAATAGATAGATAGATACATAATAATACACTCTTACATAATGATCTAAAATATTACAGTATATAAAGACAAACTCAATGGCCGAGGCCGTCTGAGGAGTCTATTCTATTTTCAACCTAAATTAGCAAACACAAGAAAAAGCCTTCAAATTAATGTAAAATAACAACTTATCCTGTATAAAATAATAATTAAGTCCTCACTGTGGTCGATGTAGAAAATCAAATTAAAATTTAAAACAAATGCAAATTCCAAAAAACTCAAAAACCTTTTCAATAAAGTTGTAATTCTGGTTAACAGATTTTCTGCAGAATATTTTCTGTTAAACCAATAATATAAAGTTTGTACTTTAGTGCTTTTTAGTGAATCACAATATTGAATTTGTATTTATGTAATTTCTATACTTTTTATATTTATATTATTCCAACATTATCCCTCCCTATATTTTAATTATTAATAATTTTAAAGTTTTATTTTTTTTTTTATTTTGTTTGTTTTTGTTCATTTGTGAAGCCTTTATGTGCACTTTATCTATCTATTATCTGCACATTATGTATACAGATGTAAAAAGGAAAAAAAATGTCAGAACTGGTTGTCTTTTCCTAGAGTGTGCAGAATATTTGTTAAAAATACTGCTCAAATCTGTTATATTCAAACAGCAAATCTCTTCTTAGGACGGGTTATATCCATGGAAGAAGTTGTGCCTTCCAAATAATAATAATAAGAGTTGGGATTAGCTCAGATGAAAGCTAGCTGGATTAGTGTCCAAAAAGTAGTTAACTCACCCATCTGCAATATCGTCGGGAAGTGAAGTTAATTATTTTGTTAGCGCCGCTAAGGCCAGAAACAAGAATTATTATGCCATCACACAAAGGAAATGTGATGGTGCCTTTCTATATAGCAAGGAATAAAAGGTGGATAGGCCAACCTATCTTTGGACTAGATCATCCCTATGGAAGCTTCAAATTCTTCCTTCCCAATAAAAGTTCAATTCCTTCAGTTTCATCTGTACGAAGAGTGGTGATTCCCACTGCATTTAATGCTTCTACTTTATTCATTTCATATTGGTTTACATTATATAGATCAGAACATTTGGTATGACTTCAACCATAAGGCTTACGCCGTTTGTTGATAAAATATAATAAATAAATAAATAATTTGTTGCAACTTGTCTGACCATTAAACTGGATGCTCGTATATCACCATATGGGAGGTAATTAGACATAGCATATATGAAAATTCTTTTGACTTCACTCCAAAGTATAAATTGACATACCTCAGAAGTTTCTGATTATCAAAAGTTTAGCAACAATTTTCAGAGGTTTATTTTCGGATATTTTATGAATTCTTTCTTTATTTAGTTCCAAAATTTTGCTTCGTAAATGGTGTGAAATTCCCTTATCCGAAAATGATACTTCCATCTCCTTTAATTTTGAAATAGACCTTCAAGATTTGCTTTTTTAAAACCACTGTAGTTAAGCAAATACATTGCCGCTTCCGATGTTTCAATTAATATTTCCATTTGTTTGTAAATTATTAGCCGCCTTGTTGCATAGATAATGATCTAAATCTTAAAATATCTAAATGCTTTCATATCTGTTATTCGAAAAATAGAAATTCCAGTAACAAATAAATTATCAGACTCTAGTATCAGTAGATCTCATTAAAGTTCTCGGTATATACTTCGTTATTTCATCATCATTTCGGCCCCATATTTTGAACCACAAAGTATGGTGTTAGGTTTTATCAGGTATACCAAATCATTCAATATTTCACATTTAAAGTTATTGTACATTGTATTAGTGTTGTCTCATTTTAGAATTTTAAATAGTAATACGGTCACTTGATTACAGATATTTAATTCATAATGTTGAAATTTTTAAGATACATTAACTGGTTTGTTAGAATATTCCAAATAATGTATAACAAGGATTGACACTCATGAATCCAGGCGTATAAAATCTGATCTAATTTATCTTCATAAAATGCTGCATAATCTTATAAACTGCCCTAAAATTCTTGGAATAATTTATTTTAACATCCTTTCCCATAGTTTTGGAAAATTTCTATTTTTTTTTATTTATCTTTTTTTGTACCAAAATTACATTTATAGTTCACTGATTAATAGAATTCTTAGAAATGATAACAGTCTTGGACTTTTTTCATGAGTATAAATTATGATCAAACATATTACTTCATATCAGAGATATTTTCCGTGATAGCATGCTTCTTCTTCACGGAAAATATCTTTGATGCTTTCCAGCTCTGCGGAATCAACCACAATATTACTTAATACATCACGAGTTAACTATTTTATATAAATATATATATATATATGACGCAGTATTATGTTTACTACTTGTATGTATTATAGTTAAGCTTCTTAGCCTGCTTTAGAAATAAATAAATGGTAAGAAATAATTAATTAATAATGGTAGAAATAAATAATTAATGTAAGAACTTCGTCTTTGGCTTATTTAGGACCATTCCGTTTTGCCCCATCTTCAGATACACTAGTCAGCGATTTTTTGTTTTCTTTCCCGCATTGACATTATGTGGCTTATAGGAAATCACTATTATTATTATTATTATTAATTGTATTCAAAATACTTATCATTTCATCCCGCTGGCGGTACTCAGTCATGAGGCAGGCCTCCACTGTTCTCTTCCATTTAGTTACTGAATTTGTGTGTTTTTACTTCTTTTTTTTAAATAATTTTTGCCGCAAAATTTCATAATTATTAAATTATTATATATACATTTTCAATGGCAATCGAGTTGTACTATTATCGATAGCCGACATGGCTTATATTGGCGGCATTACTATGCATGGAGTCTGAACTGTTGTAATATAATTTTTGTATGTAAACTTGTTTGGTTCCAAATATATGTTATATTAAATTCAAGTGATATTTTTATGTGAACAAACAAATAACATATATCTATATAATAATAATAATTTATATATATTTATTTCCTTGGTTTCTTTCTTTAATCGCAAAAAAAAGTTTCCCCAGTAAGTTCTATGTATGTATGTAAAACATGAAAAATGAAAATTAGAATAGTAAGCAAAAAGTTACTAAAACCGTTTTGCAACTGGAAAGGAACCTTACATAAAACTCATTTGGGTAACCTGATTAATAAAAATTTAAAGAAAAAATATATTTATATTTAGCAAACAATATCATTCAATTAGCAATAATCGATCATATCAAGTAAGTTTAAATTATACTAACAGCAGTGATTGAAATTAACAATATTAAAACTAAATACCTTATTAAAGAATTCATTAGAGATCTAATTTCAATTCTTTCGATTCTATTTGGGAAAGCGCTAAACTGCTTCGTTCAATGCTTTACTCCTTGATCATTTTTTGTGACCATATCAGCTACACAAGATCTGATAGATTTTTTAATATTGACCTGGATAAATAAGTTATACTATTAATACTTTCTCTATAATTTTAAAGATAGGGTTCTTTAATTAAATACATTAAGAATGGGAATAATACAATCATTTGTTATGAAAGTGAAAGGAGTAAACTAATAGCATCTAGCATAGAATGCGAACTGCGGCAATAACAAATCATGATTCAGGGTTTGTATTGTAACTAGAATTACTTCTAGCGCGTAAGCTTTGATTTTTCCTGCTCCCTAATCAATTCGAATAGTTTTCAGATATCTAGGTAGAAGGAAGCCGCACTAATAATATAAATTAAAAAAAGCTAATAATTATGCTAGTGAGGCAGCCATGATACTTACACCAAGTGAATCACATTTCAAACCATGTGCTGCAGTTTTATCTTCAAATGGTATATGACCGTTGATTATCTTGACCAATTGTGGATCTTCTAACATTTCGATGTGATCACTTGAATCAATTGTATTAATTATTGGAGGCATTCTACAGCACTGTAAAAATAATTTGAAGATTAATACTACAACAGACTTTGAGGATTAATGTACTTATATATAAATGCATTAAACATATAATACAATATAATACTAATATATATACATAGCGAATGTATGGAGAACAATCGCTTGACCGTCCACTATATTAATTTGGACACTTTTGGCGCTTAATTGGCAGAATTGATTGGCTTGATTAACATTGCATAAAACTGGAAAAAGTCGTATTGAACTGTTAGCATTTTTTCATGAAATAATAAGTGCGATAAGTGCTGTCAACAGCGGTAACTACAGTTAGTTGATATAAATACCTGTTTAATACTGTCATCTTGTGTTGAGTACTTAGTGCGGAACACAATACATTTTCCATTAAACAGTTCATCACCAGTATTATATTTCATTGAGGACAGCAAGCAATTCCTTAAGATGTTATTGCTTTTCTAATCTTATGTCTATCGGCCTCTTCTTCAATAGAACTTTGGTGGGCAAGGTCAAGCTTCTCATGCCAATTAGAAAGTAGTGATAATTTATGTCTAATCTGCACAAATCAATATAAATACAATATTCTCATAATGCTCGGACAGCACTGTTGGATTTCACTGGAATTTTTCTACCTACTATATCATTTAAAATTGAAGTTGGCTGAGGAGGATTGAAAAAAAAATTAGGAATATCACTAATATCTGAGAAAAAAATTCGTGCTTCTATATAAGCACGACATGCTTGAGCCATTACCAAATTTAATTGATGAGCAAAGAATGGACAAAATAAGCAAGCGGATAGTCATTTTTAATAAGAGCTTGAACACCAGTATGCTGCCTACTCATGACATTTGCTCCGTCATAACTTCGGGAAACTAATTTAATTCTATTACAGTTAATTAATTTATCTAATTCAGTTTTAATGCTATTGGCTAGTAAGTCGGCATTGTGACGTAAAGGATTACAAAAAGTCCAGAACCTTTCCAAGGCTGTTTATTATCAAGAACATAGCGAAATACTATTACTAACTGAAACTGGTTAGACATACAGGTTGTTTCATCCGCAATTATTGAAATGAAACTTTTCTTTCATTATTTGAGTGCGACATACCAAGAGGGTTGCAATCTTGTACATCATTTTGAATTTCTTTCGAAGTCCCCTTAAAAACTGTTGCAATTTTTAAATGTTCTTTCATAGCTATGTCTAATTCTGCCGTAAAATTAATTAATCCCTTGAAAATTCCAGGATTATTTGAATTCTCATTTTCATCATGACCCCTTAAGCAAGTTCAAAAGCATCACAAAATTTAATACAATTAATAATTTGAGATAAAATGTAGCGATATTTCCTAACATTATCACTATGCTTACTATGTTTCGACGATAAGCAGTATCTGACTGAACTAAAATGTTTTGCTACCTAAAATTTCTAAATCCATTACTGAATTTGAGTGGGAAACTGAATGTTTTTTAATTTTTTGGGTTAAATGAGATAAATCGTTAATGCCAGTTTCTGTCCAAGTAATTTCTTTACTTTTACTCATTAATAAACATGGAAACAAAACCATTTATTTCTAATCTCACATCCACAAATCCAACTGTTTCTTTTGTATACATATCAACAGTACATTTTATGATAAAATCTTTACCTCTATTTTTGTAATTAGTATTAGATTAAGTTAGGACGCGAGGGACCGGCATTTTTAAATCCTAACTCTATCTTCGAAAGTTAAATTATTCGATTTTTTAATTAAATATGCAATACTATTAATTGCTAAGATTGTGACATGATAAATTGAAAACAGAAGGAATTAAAAAATGTTTAACTTTATCTAATTTAAAAATAAAATATAGAAATATAACAATATCAAAATAGATGAAATATAATTACTTAAAAAAATAAAGCAAATCGAATTCGAAAGCTTGATAAAAATATAAAAATTCACACTTTGGCACAGACCACATAGCATCACACAAAAATAACGAACATGAGTAACCGCCGTTACAGTGCAAATAACTTCGGGTAAGATCGGGTAAGTTCGTTCAACTACAACTAGCTAGTATTCAACGTTCAACGCGCTAGTTTCCCCCACTCTTATTTTAAAAAAGATAATAAGAATATAAGAAACGTTGAAAATGTGGCTGGGTCCGCAATGCTGGTCAAATCCGTTTTTTATGAATATTTTTTATGCAGCATGCATATTGGTTTTGTTCCTGACCAGTTCGGATATTCATTCATCGTCAGAGCAAATACACTAAGTTCTTGTAGAGAGTTAACTTCAACGAAATGTTTCTGGACCTCACACGGAAGTGTGACTTTATAGAAACATTTCGTTGAAGTGAACTCTCTACACGAACTTGGTGAATTTGCTCTGACGATGGATGAATATCCGAACCGGTCAGGAACAAAACCAATATGCATGCTACGACGGATAAAATACCGAATATAAGAAATATATACACATTTCTCTATACTAACACATAGAAATGTTTTATATATATATATATATATATATATATATACGATTATACATACGTCATTTTATAGATCTCCTCGTATGTATATGTATTATACATACAATTCACTACAGTGCATTTTTCATTATACAAACATATTAAAGTGAGCTCCTATACTGAGATACGTTCCTATTATTTTAGGTCTAATTCTCGGATTTGACAACAAATTAATATTTTTTTTCACATCCATCCATCATCATACATGGATTTATTTGATTTGATACTAATGTTTTCACTAATATAAAAATGAAAATATTTTTTTGAAATTGAAATATAATACAAATAAAAAAATATGAACATTTGTTACATTTTTATTTAATTTTATTTTTATTTTTTTTTTCGAATAGCTGGGGGATTCAGTCGCGCAATCGCGAATACCAATAGCCGCCACTATCATACACACATTAAAGTCACTTTCATATCAGTGCAAGTTGTGTGAAAGTCGCCTTCTTAGATTACGTCAGGTACTCTGACTGAGAGCCCGGGCTATCCCTAATAAAACAGGGCTGATGTGAGAATGAACCAGGATGATTAACAGATATTAATTTTCATTAAAATCTAATCTGGATTTAATTTGAATCCTATTATTACTGTTAATTTGGACAGTCTGAGCTTTAGAAACACAATTTTTACAAAATTAATTAACAAAACTTTTTCAGGTATAAATTGTTTCTTTTTTTCGCAAGGAAAACATGCATTTATTATTATTTAAATAATTTTTTAGTATATAATGAGAAGAACAAAGTATAATTCGTTGCTATCGATAGAATGGATTGCATTGATGTAATGAAGGATGGTAGTTCGTCATGACACGGATCACCACTACAACTGACAATCGGTGACACACAATCACTGACAATCGGTCAGAAATTTATAAACAGAAGTGAAGTGGACTTAACTGAATATTTTTTTCAGTTTCAATCAATTTTCTTAATAATGGCTCCAACGATTTTCTTTTAACTCCGTATCCTATTTAGTCATAGAAGTGCCGATCAGTATTGCTTCAAACATTTTTCCAGAAAAAAATAATTTTTGAGGATGCTGGGGAACTGTACCTCTACAGTGCCACTTAAATATAATGTTCAATACTACCTAATGTATAATATTTACATTTACAATAATGTATTGAATTTTAAATTTGAAGAAAATCGATTAACCAGAAATGCATTTTATATAGGAGCCTGTAGAATAGGTTGCTGAAAGTTATTGACGTTTCTCGAAAACGGCTCTCAAGATTTTCAATAAACTTGGAATAATGAGCAAGGAATAATACAAACTATTACTTTATTTGAATATTTTTTTTTCTGAAACAATTGATTATTGGAGAGTTCTTTATAACGTTAGATTTCAGTGTTACACGGGTATGATGAAAGCGCTGTCTTCAGGTATGCAATGTAATAATGTTCTGTATGCAACGATATTCCTATCTCTACTAAATTTTGTTAAGGCAACTTGTGTGCGAATTACTAGACAAAAAAATTGTCGCTTATAAGATTATATTAACTGCAATATGAGAATGTCGTGTGAGCATTTCACACCAGATTTTTTGTCCAAAGAAAATTAACAATTTATTTATTAACAGTTATCTTTGTAAATGAAATATTTAAAACCAAAAATAAATTTCACTTACATTGTATGGTAGGTTCAAATATTTATAAATAAGACTATCATCGCCCATCTGAAGCACTATTGAAGCCCAACTTCGTATAGAATTTGGAGAACTGTTCAGTAATATAAGCAGCACTAGTTTACCACTATTTTCTAAATATTTTGCTAAATTTAATGCAACAGCACCGCCCCATTCATTAGCTATTATGGTGAATACATTCAACTTGAATCGTTTCATATCCTGAAGATAAACAAAGATAGTTTATTAAGAAATGATAGAAAAGAAGAAAAATACAATTGTATAATGGAATTGTTATGTGCCAGTCAGGGTGATTTTAATTTAAATAGAAAAAATAATTTTATTTAAAACATATACTTACTTCAAATAAATCTTTTGCAATCACATCTATATCGTCAACATCATGTGGTAATCTCGCCTCAAATGTTGGATATTGCAATCTTGAAGTTAATTTATCCATTTCATTTGGCTTCAAACTGGGAATTACAAATATTGGATCTACTTCTTTATTATATTTATGTGGTGCACACATTGTCATTGTTTCAATGAAACAGGCTTTAGGTACTGATTTCTTGTATAATGACAATAATTCTGTGATATCATCAGGAAGTCTCCTCTGGCAGGCAGCAAGATTATTGCATTCTATAATTAGCATTAATATGTTGCTTTAAATTTTGTTTATGGAAGACGATTGTTGATGGGAAATGAGTTGATGAGAATTAAATATTTTAATAGAAAACCTAAACACATGAAAGCAGTAGTAAAAGACTAAAACACACCGAACAGATCATTCCATAAAGCTTACACGTTAGTGAAAGAATTTTAGGACATTTGAACTAATAAAAAGGCAATTTCATCACTAAAAGTTTAATTCTTAAAGGAACCGTGAACGAGTACTTTTGGACTTCGGGTAACAGTTATTTGGAATCCGTTCCGATCCAGGAGCTGATTGGAAACCAATAAAACTGACTGTGAACCCGTTTTGCCTATCGCTATTACCCATATACAGCCATGTTTTTTTATCCCTATTAGAATTAAGTACACCAACAACCATTAGAGGTAATCACAGTGCAGTAAGACTATTTTCCATTAGATAGTCAATTGACTGAAAACCTTATCATCAGGCTAAATAAGTAGTGAATTAAAAATGTAAAAATTGTGCGTCTTCGATTAAAATCGCTTCCTTAGTTAGGTATAAATAGACGTTTCGTTCATATTTCTGTTTATATTAATATGTGTATATATGTCTGTGTGTTTGTGCAGTATGTTTGCAATGTTTAAAGAAAATAGATAATAAAAAAACTTTGAACATTCTGCGATTTTTAGTTTTTTGAGTTCTGCTATTGTCATACCTGAACTTATATATAAAAAATATATTTACCCGTAAGATTTAAGAAATATGATATCCGATTCGCCTGCATCGCTTTGCTCTGTCCAAGTATTCCTCTGAATCTTCCTTGAAGCTTGGTACCAAGTAAAAAATGCAATTCTGTTTCACTGGTTGGAGTGGCTATTATAACTGCTGTTTTGGTATCATTTAATGTAAATGGGTTGATACCTATAAATTAATAATACCTAATTTATCATTTCTACGGAGATATTTGATAATTTTTTTAGAACTATATAATATGAAATTTAACACTAAGATTATTTTAGATAACAACCAAGAATCTAGATATTGTTCTGATTTACTTTCTGGTCCTTTAGATATTTTTGATAATTTTTCATATTCAGTATTTTCACAATTTTTTTTCTATCCCGAAGAAGACGTTAAATTTGTTTGAAATGTTGGCGTATTCTATGAAAGTCTTAGGAGCTACCAAAGCTTACTGTCCGGCGTAAGGAAATATTGTCCTGCCCGGAGGTTGGCAGTGCACTGAGAAGGATATGGGTCCAGAAGGGCTTTGGATAGCATAGAACTTTGCTTGTCCATACACAGACAGACTTTAAAAAAAAAAACTTCTTATTACATCAGTAAAAGAAAGTGAAAATTAAGTATGAAAGAAGTAACATTTTATTTGAATTTACCTGCATCACAGATTGCATCAAATGAGTACTTTAAGGTTTGTGTACATAGAGGATCCATTGCTTCGAACAATTTGTAATGAAGACCAAAATATGTGCAGTCCAATTTATGAGAATTGTTACATTTTCCGACAATATGAGGTACCTCCACTACTTCTAAAAATTAATGAAATAAATAATAAATTAATAAACACATAAATTAATGTATATAGGTGTACGCTCTAGTGCATACCCCGAAGCGATACGTCCAATGAAATTATGAAAAATCAAGATTAAAAAATATGCTAAATCAAAAGTAATTATGTTAGTATGATAAGGGATTACTACAGCTCAGTACTCCATGCACTTCGGCAGAACAGTACACAATACACTTAAACTACATACACTCTACACTTTACGACTAGGACAAACACAGTACATAAACTAGGGTCTCCGTCCCTAGTTAATCGGCGAAAGCCACGGGAGAAGGAAGGGTTTAGCTCAGTGGTAGCGCGCTTGAATGTAACGCGGATGTCCCGGTTTCGAATCCAGCATGCTGTGATGGATTATATTTTTTTTTCTGCGGTAATTATGAGTAAGCGTTTATTCTGCATTTATCTCAATTATTACTGTTAACTACTTTTATTATATGCGATTTTCCTTAGCGGCCTTACTTGGAGCACTCCAAGTCAAAATCCAAAGCTTGTGCAAATTTAAATTTAAATTAACTCTTCTAAAAATCAATTTTTTTTTTGGAAAATGTTTCAAATAAAAGTGATACGTTTCAGTTTATGCAGCAAATATTCCAAGTTGAAAGCAAATCGTTGTAATCGTTTTCGAGAAAATTCCATACAACTCAAAGACCTAACCTGTAAAATTACACTTTCAGTTATACGATTTTTTCAGATTTGGAATTCTCTCAGTAGTAATGCGGAATAATATTGTGTAGGTGTTAAAAACCATACATTATACTGTAGTGGAACTTTAGGGGAAAGCATAACGCTACTTTTCCCTCCAGAACCCTAAAAAAATTTTCTGGGAAAACGAATGTGATATCTATGTGTCTGCGCGGCAGACACCCAAGGCGAGATAGCAAGTAACGGGTGAAAAATACATGAATGGGTGTACAAAAATGAATAATAATGCAAAACAAATGAAAGTGAGGCTTACCCTTCGGTGATGGTAAGTGATGAATTGAAGAAGGGTTGATGAGACGAATGGCGGACTGAGAAAGGAAGAGGTGAAGAGAGAGAGTGTGTGTGTGTGTGTGTGTGTGTGTGTGTGTGTGTGTGTGTGTGAGTGGCGGCGAAAGAAAGGAACTCAGGTGAGCGTAGAAGGATTGGAATGCTCCTTCAGAAGCGGATGATGCCGTTGTTGAAGCGGCGGGTGATGGCGAGTCCACTAAGATGCAGATGAAATAGCGTCGTGAAGGTGATGGCGCGTAGAGATGAGTCTTGTTACTTACCGAGGAGTCAATATTAATTAACACGGCGAATAGGCGCGTATAAGGTGACACAGAATTTAAAGGCTAAGTTAACTGACTGTTAGCTAGTTGGTCGACAGAAGAGAACGGCACAAACACTATTGTTCAGGCGAACTATAGAAGACAAGTGAAGTAATTTTATAGGAAGAGAACGTTTTAAGAGTGTGGGGAAAATAATAAGGCGCGAACCCGGAGAGATAAAAGGCGCCGACAATCACACCACCAAGAGAGAGAGAGTGGTAAAAGGCGGGGAAGCGTGAGAACAGGCGGGCGATGAAAGAGAAAAAAAGGAAATAATAATTTGGAAATGGCAAGGGATTAACAGTGGTGGAGTAATAAAAAGGGCAATAAAGGCGAAGCAAAGTTAATCTGTCAAAGGTGCCACGACCTAAAACTATGTGCGTGGATAGTACACGAAGTTAATGAACATCGTTGGAACACTTTTTGAGAAAATTAAAAAAAAATTTTGAAAAACTGAAAAAAACAAAAATCTGGTTTGAAACCACACACAACTATCTCTCACTCCAGTTTTCTTAATTGACAAACTTTATAGTCAGTATACCAAATTTAATGAAATTCATCGGCGTTCATCAAAAACTGTTCAGTAAAAGCGCACTTCCAGTTTACTAATTTTCTTGAAATTCGGAATTTTGATATGTTTCCGACAGTACTTTAAATTCTGAAATAAATTCTAATAAGTTTATTGAAACGGAACAAAAATCTATTACTGAAGAACCTTGACCTCCCACAAATGTATAATGACCTTCCGAATCTCCTGTCTCTCTGCCATTCAGTATAACTAAATTTTGGTCATTGCATAAATTTACAAATTTTTCCCCATTTTTATTTACTTTTTTATCTCTAGATTTTCTAAAACTATTTATATTACAGGGTAACATATCTTCTGGCAGAACTTGTTCCTCCCCAATTCTAGCATTACAATCTCCCATTAATATATAATTACAATCAGGATAAGTACATAAAAAGCCCTTCAACACCTCAAAACTATTCATCCAATTTGTGCAGCTAATATATATTGGTATGATATACATATTCATTTCCGAGCTGTTTATATATATTAATATCAGATCATCTATACAAACAAAATCACAATTTATTTTTTTAATTATACTAGTATTAATTCCAAGCAAACAACCTTCTTTAGCTCTACCGAATAACGCATCTTTTTTAGCTGCAATCCATTTTAATTTAAACCCACCAAAAATAGATTGATAATAGTTATATTCATTCTCAGTAACGAAAGTTTCAAACAGTAAAAAAATATCAAAACTTTTAATAAAATTTACCTTGCATATTTTGCTTTTTAATCCAGCAACATTATAGCTTACAATATTTATACTAAACTTATCACCTTCATTCAGATTTACATTTTGCATCTTTTTTACACATCGTTTTTTGAACAACTTTCTTCCTCTGCTCCATACCCTGCGGGTACATGTTTTAGCATTATCCGGTCTACCAAATTATTATAATTTATTATACCATTCTCTTCATTTGGACTCCAGAAATTACTTGTTCCCTTCAAACATTAAATAACCAATTCTCATCGAAATATTAACCCCATTGAACTGGTTACGTAAGTCTCTTCTAATTTTTAGCAAATCTCTCTGGCACTTCCTTTGTTTTTCCGTTAAATCTTTAGTAATCCACATACCTGAATTTTTTAATTTCCTTGCTGTCTGGGAGCAGACACCCAAGGTGCGGTGGCGAAAGTACGCCACGAGGCGAGACGAAGAAGGGGCACCGGAAGTGCAGCAATGAAGAGTACAAGGGAATTAGAAACACACAAAAAAAGCTTGAGTTATAATAAGTGAGTAAATAAGGCGTGACTTACCCTCTTGGCGAAGTTGAATGCTGACAAGGCGGCGATGGCGTGATAGGCGGAAGGAGAACAGGAAGGTATGGCGTCTGTGTGTGTAGATGGTGTGTGTGTGTTTATATGGCGAAAGAAAGGAGATGAGGTGAAGGGTGAAGGTGCGGGGATGATGCTGAAGGCGATGAAGTTCTCCAGACGCGGCGACGGATCCTTCTTGATGAAGCAGGCGCGGTAATTGCTTATTCTTCACTGACGAATAATCAAGCAAGGTAGAAGGGCGAATAAGCGCGTCCCAGGCGAGAATTAATGCGCAGGCGAAGTTACAAGCACTACTACAAGAGACGATCCACAGGCGAACGATATACACACAGTAACGTTTGAGTGCCAAAGAAGCGGAACACCCTGACTGGGGACTAGCGCACATGGAGAAGTGAAGAAAAAGGACGGAAAAGGGGGGCTGGCCGACGTTGGACGGAGAGGGAGAAATGGAAGGGCCAGATGGTGAAGTAGGAAGAGGGATGGAAGAGGGGTGGTGCAAAGTGTGGTGCAATAAACATTTTTCTAAGAATGCATTACTGGCAGGAAGAATTTAAAGGCACTACTAAGGCGATTAACGCGTACGGACGCACGGGCGGAAATGCGCGCGCGGAGAATATGACGTATGACGACTAAAAATCCCGCCCGCCGAAGAATCGGGCGTCAGTGGATATGACTCGACTTCAGTAATTACTGGGTCGGAAGCGGACAGAGTTTGGCGAGAGGACGGCGGAGGGTGCCGGAGGCGGTGTGCACGTCGGCGACGCGACTAACAGAGTCCCGGCCGGGATGAAGGGCGACGATGCGGCCCAAAGGCCATTGGCGCGGCGGAACATTGTCCTGGTGGACCATGACGACGGTGCCGGGCGCGATCTCCGTAGCGGGGAGGAGCCACTTGGTGCGTTGCTGGAGGGTATGGAGATACTCCTGACGCCAGCGTTTCCAAAAGTCTTGTTGAATACGCTGGGTCAGTTGCCACCGGGACAGGCGATTAATATTAAGGGCGGTAACATCGCGCTCAGGTGGCGCGGTAAGAGGGCGGAAAACGAGAAAATGGCCGGGCGTGAGGGGTTCCGGATCGTTCGGGTCGGATGAGAGGGCGCACAAAGGACGCGAGTTCAGGATCGCCTCGACGTCGGTGGTCACGGTGAGGAGCTCCTCGTAGGTGAGCCGTTGATCGCCCACGACGCGGGTGAGGTGGTGCTTGGCGGACTTGATTGCCGCTTCCCAGAGGCCTCCAAAATGAGGACTGGCCGGGGGGATGAACCTCCACTCAATGCCAGCGGAAGCGGCAGCGCGACAGACAGCTTGTTGGTGATGTTCATCACTCAACAGGCGTCCGAGTTCACTAAGTTGGTTGTGGGCTCCGACGAAGTTGGTTCCGTTGTCGGAAAAGATGGTGGTCGGGAGCCCACGGCGAGCGGTGAAACGGCGGAAGGCGGCGAGGAAGGCGGACGTAGACAGCTCCGACGCAATCTCGAAGTGCACGGCTTTGGTAGTGAAGCAGATGAAAGCCACCAAATAGCCTTTAGTGACCACCGCACCACGGAGGCGAGCACTGGAAATGGCGAATGGGCCGGCGAAGTCAACGCCGGTTACGGTGAAGGCGGTGGCGGAGGTGACGCGTTGAGCAGGAAGGTTGCCCTAGGTTGGATGACGGGGCGCGGTTTGGCGGTGAAGCATCGGTTGCATTTTCCGATGTGATGGCGCACCACATTGCGACCATCCAGGATCCAGTAATGGCGGCGGATATAGGCGTGGGTGGCGAGAGCACCGGCGTGTAGAAGGCGGATGTGGGCGTCGTCGATGATGAGCTGGGTGAGCAGGTGCTTCTTGGGAAGCAAGGCGGGATGGCGGAAACCATAGGGTAATGGAGCAGACGAGAGACGCCCGCCGACGCGAAGTACCTGCTCATCATCGACAAAGAGATGAAGCTGGCGCACGAGGCGGTGCCGAGATCGCGGATCACGGGCCTCTTGGATTTCTTTATCCAGGTGCGGGGATTGGGCCAGGCGTATTAAGGTGAGCGTGGCATCTCGAAGCTCAGAGGCGGTGAGGAATCCGGTGCGGCGAGTGGAAGAATGGCGACAGTTGAAAAGGAAACGCCGACAATAGGCGATTACGCGCTGCAAAGTCGCTAGCGACGAGAAGCGGTCAAAGACGGTGTCTTCTTCAGGGGCGGTGACAAGCACAACCGAAGCGGGGGGTTTGGCCTCCTGTTCGATAGATGTCTCATCAACCGGTGCGGGGGTGTGAGGCCAAGAGGCGGGAGCGGCGGCGAGCCAGGAGGGCCCCTTCCACCACAGGGGATGATCCTGCAGATGGTGAGGCGGGAATCCGCGGGAGGCGCAGTCGGCGGGGTTATCCTCGGATGACACATGGCGCCAGGTGTTTGGCGGAAGGAGATCTTGAATTTCGGCGACACGATTGCCGACGAAGGTCTTCCACCGTGACTCTCACCGCGAATCCAGGCGAGAGTGACCGTGGAATCGGAATACGCGGTGATGAAGGCGCCGAGATGGGGAAGCATGCGGGTGCTTACGGCGTGAAGAAGCTTTGCGAGCAAATGGGCACCGCAAAGCTCCAGGCGCGGTAAGGAGATGGTTTTGTTGGGGGCTACCTTTGACTTGGCAGTAAGAAGATGAACATGATGGCGGCCGGGTGCGGTGGTGGTATGCAGGTACACGACCGCAGCGTATCCGGATTCGGAGGCGTCGCAAAAGCCGACGAAATGATGAACAGACGAGGGATGAACGGCGGGCAACAGGCGCGGTATTTGAAGGTTACCAAGATCCGGAAGGTGGCTTCCGAGGAAGGGTTTGGTCCCATTCCAACTGGAGGCGACATAACTGGCGAAAGAACAATTTGGCGCGGAAGGTGACGGGAGTGAGCCACCCGAGAAGGTCAAAAATGCGCGCCATCTGGCTAAGAACGGTGCGTTTGGTGGAGGCGGGAGTGCTTAGGCGGACGGCGTAGAAGAAGGTGTCGGCGGTAGGGTTCCACCCTAGCCCCAAAATCTTGAGGACCGGATCGCGGTCCAGGCAGAGGGGGTCCTCAGACGGAGGGAGGCGGCAATGGTCAGGCGGAAGGCCCTGCAGGAGGGCGGGAGAGTTGGAAGCCCACTTCCGCAACTCGAACCCGCCCGCCATGAGCAGCTGCTGCAGTTGGGCGCGGAGGGCTTGGGCGTCAGCCTCTGACGAAGCGCCGGTGAGCACATCATCGACGTACACGTCGTGGAGAAGGGTGGCCTGAGCGTGAGGATGCTTGTCCCCTTCATCAGTCGCTAGTTGGCGAAGGGTGCGTAGGGCGAGATAGGGCGCGGAGGATACGCCGTAGGTGACGGTGTTTAGGCGGAAGGAGGAAATGGGTTCTTGATCGGAGAAGCGCCAAATGATGCGCTGAAAATCCCGCTGCTCGGGAGCGACAAGGATCTGGCGATACATTTGCCGAATGTCGGCGGTGAAAACGAAGGCGTGAAGGCGAAAGCGCAGAAGGAGCGTGGCGATGTCGGCTTGGAGTTTAGGACCAGTAAGCAACAGGTCATTCAGTGACCGGCCGTTAGACGAGGCGCAGGAGGCGTTGAACACGACCCGTAGTTTCGTGGGCGGGTCGTCAGGGCGATGAACCGCGTGATGCGGAATGTAATATGGCGTATAGGGGGGCGGCGCGTCATCGGGACGTACGACTTCCATGTGGCCGCTGTCGAGATAGTCCCGCATGAACTCTGTATACGCGGCGCGTAAGGCGGGGTTTTGGGCCAGGCGCTTCTCCAACCGGAGGAACTGGCGGGTGGCAACGGTGACGGAGACTCCGAGGTGATCATCAACGAAGGGGAGAGAGACGATGTAGCGTCCGCTGGCGGAGCGATGAACAGAGCGGGAATAAATGCTCTCGCAGGCGCGTTCATTGGCGGTGAGAGGTAAGTTCTCCGGCACTTTATCCACCTCCCAGAAGCGGCGTACAATCTGGTTGAGGTCCTCCTCCTCTGATTGAGGGGGGCAAGGTGACAAGATGCACGGAGTAACCGCGGTGACAGCAGGTGTCTCCGAGGCGGCAGGAAGCGAGGCAGCGTTATCTTTCGGCAAACCATCAGATGAGGGCGGCGTGTCGGTTGGAGGGAGCGGCGCGGGGCGGGGGCGTGGAGTGCGAGAGCGGGGGCGCTCATTGTCGCGAGTTGAAGCGGCGAACCGGACTCGCTTCGGACGGGAAAGAGGGCGATAAGGCCCGTAGAGGACCCAGCCGAGGGTGGTGTGAAAGGCGGCCGGAGTGCGCAAGGCGGGCGGGACTCTGCCCGAAAGGAGAAGATAGGGGAGGACATCATTCCCAAGAAGGACATCGATGTCTCCCGGTTTATTAAACCGGCAGTCCGCGAGGCGAAGATGCTTCAGCCGGGTCCAGTTAACCGGCAGAGCCTGGTGCGGGGTGGGGGGAATGATATGGTCAACCACCAGCACGGGTACCGAAAGACGAGGCGGATCACCGGGGTGTACAAGGGTGACGTGGCGCGGTAATGGGAGAGGGCAGAAGCGTGGGAGCCCAGGGTGGCAATTCTAGACTCCACACGTTGGAGCGACAAACGGAGACGCTGGGCGGTGGCGCGGGTGATGACGGTCACATGACTCCCGGAATCGACGAGGGCGTGGGTGAGGTCACCATAAGGCGGATTTTCCAGGCGCACGCGGACGGTGGGCATGAGTACAGGTGGAGGCGAGCGAAGTGGGGCGTTCAGCGGGAGCGACAGTCAATACTCGGGCGGCGAAGTATCGGCGTGATGCCGCGTACGAATGCGTCCCCGGGAGGCGGGAGGCGAGAGAGGTTTCGGATCGGTGGGAAGAGGTGGCGGGGATGGGCAGTCAGCCCACCGTATACATGGCGGGGAGGCGCCGCGCTCAGCCTCCGGGGGAGGCGGCGAGCGTGAGGAGGGGGGTGGCGATTGGCGAGGAGAGCGGGTGGCGAAGGGCGTGGGGAACCGGAAGGGGGGTGGTGGCTGGTTGAGGGTTCCGGGGAACGTGGCACACGAGGGGGGACGTTCTGTGAAGGGAGATGTAGGATGGCATGGTGGCGGCGCGGGCACAAGTGGCACGTCTGTTCTGAACGGCATCGGTCGTGAAGATGGCCGTCGGACAGACAATTGCGGCAGATGTGGTGGCTGGACACGAAGTCGCGCTGGCGCCCCACGGGCATGGACTTAAAGGATACGCATTGGCGGATCGTATGATCCGACCCGCGGCAGTAGGCGCACAGAGGGGAGCGTGGCCGTGACGGCGACGCTGTCGCGGTAGTGGGTCTGGAACGCGCAGGGCCCGAGGCGTGGGAGGCGCGAGGGAGCGGGGGCAGGGTAGCCGGCCTGCGGGGCGGAGAGGAAGAGCGCGATGGGACCGAGTCGCGAAGACGAGGCGAAGGGGGGGCGGTGCCACGCGGGGAAGGGGGATGAGGCGCAAGGCGTGGAGGCGTCGCTGCAGGAAGTCGGTGACGTCCGCAACGGTTGGAAACTCCACAGCTGCGTGCGCGAGCTCGAACGCCTCACGGGTCTGGGTGGAAGTGGCGGGCGATCAGAGAGAACATAAGGAAGGAAGCGAGATCTGGGGCGGCCACGGTCAGCAGGGCATGAGCGGCTTCCAGCGGGCCAGTGAGGATCCGCTCCAGGCTCTGGACTGACGAGAGGGGGGTGCCGGAAGGGACATCGAGGAGGCGCTGCAGGAGAGTTTCGGCAAAGTGCCGGCGGTCATCATATGCCGTGCACAAGGCGTGCCAGGCGCGATCGAACTGGCCGGCTACAAGCGGGATGTTGGCGATGATGGCGCGGGGGGCCCTCTAGCACCCCATGGAGGTAGTGGAGGCGATCAACGTCGGAGAGAGACGCCTGGTCGATAACCATTGATTTAAACAAGGCGCGAAACTCCCCCCAGCGGCATATGTCCCCGGAGAAGGTCGGAATGGGGATGATCGGAAGGCGCGGAGGAGGAGAGGGGTTGCGGGGATTGGGGATGGCGGACACGGGCGCGGGCAAGGGCGAAGGGCAGGCCTCGCCGAGGATTTGCTGAGCCCGGAAATACGCGAGGCGTATGTCTCCGCATCTGGCCTCAAAGTCCTCCTCGGAGAGGCCGGCGGGAAGCTCATCTGCGCGCTTCAACGGGTCCACGACCTCGATGAAGGCCTGAAATTCCGCGGCCAGAAGGTTCTCGCGGACCCGGGCGGATTCAGGGGTAAGGGCGTTCTCCTTTCTCAACACCAACAGCTCCTCGATTTGGCCGAGGAAGAACGCCTTGGCCAACCGAGTGTGGCGTGCGAAGGCGGTCGCTGACAGAGGAGGGGTCGCGAGGGGAGAACGTTTTTTTGGAGCCATGGCAGGCGATCAGGGGAGCACCGGAAGTATATCCGGCCCGGAGGACCACAATGTCTGGGAGCAGACACCCAAGGTGCGGTGACGAAAGTACGCCACGAGGCGAGACGAAGAAGGGGCACCGGAAGTGCAGAAATGAAGAGTACAAGGGAATTAGAAACACACAAAAAAAGCTTGAGTTATAATAAGTGAGTAAATAAGGCGAGACTTACCCTCTTGGCGAAGTTGAATGCTGACAAGGCGGCGATGGCGGGATAGGCGGAAGGAGAACAGGAAGGTATGGCGTCTGTGTGTGTAGATGGTGTGTGTGTGTGTGTGTGTTTATATGGCGAAAGAAAGGAGATGAGGTGAAGGGTGAAGGTGCAGGGATGATGCTGAAGGCGATGAAGTTCTCTAGACGCGGCGACGGATCCTTCTTGATGAAGCAGGCGCGGTAATTGCTTATTCTTCACTGACGAATAATCAAGCAAGGTAGAAGGGCGAATAAGCGCGTCCCAGGCGAGAATTAATGCGCAGGCGAAGTTACAAGCACTACTACAAGAGACGATCCACAGGCGAACGATATAGGCGAACAAAATACACACAGTAACGTTTGAGTGCCAAAGAAGCGGAACACCCTGACTGGACTAGCGCACATGGAGAAGTGAAGAAAAAGGACGAAAAAGGGGGGCTGGCCGACGTAGGACGGAGAGGGAGAAATGGAAGGGCCAGATGGTGAAGTAGGAAGAGGGATGGAAGAGGGGCGGTGCAAAGTGTGGTGCAATAAACATTTTTCTAAGAATGCATTACTGGCAGGAAGAATTTAAAGGCACTACTAAGGCGATTAACGCGTACGGACGCACGGGCGGAAATGCGTGCGCGGAGAGTATGGCGTATGACGACTAAACACTTGCATTTTGTAAAATCGAATATATGTCAGATACCTTTATAAATTCTACCAGAATAGGTTTGCCTTTAATTTCTTTCCCACCAATACTGTATGCCCGATCTATGCCCACATTAACATTTAAAATGTTCTGACATATTTCCTTTATAGCTGATTTTACATCTGTGATCTTATCTAAATTTGTGCCCCAAAAAATTAAGTTTTTATTTTTGACTTTTACAAATAAATTTTCCAACTTATCGTTAAGTTCCAAATTTTCTTTTCTTAAGGATGAAATTTCTTCTTTTAGTAGTCGATTTTCCTCTACAATACCTTCTAATTTTGTATTCATAGTATCAAAATGTGCCCTAAGCTTTTCATCCATCATCTCTCCCAGTTTCCTCAGCAACATATCCATATCGATTCCCTCAGATCCAGGCATTCTTTGCAATTTTTTAACTTCGTTAATATCTGGGGAGCTTTTACTTCTCCTTCTTTTAGTATTAGTTTCCCTGATAGGGGAAAATTTTTTTTCTAATTTCAACTTAGGTTCTTTTTTATTTGACTGTGACATTAGGTGTTTTAATTCCCATATAACAGAATTAATAACTGCATTTATCACTCAAAGATATTAAATTAATATTCATCTCTGGTAGAAAAAAAAATTATTTCTATGGCTGCGACACACTAGAGCGGGCGAGGTGCGACAAAGATAGAGATAGTTCTCCCACTACTACGTCAACTCCCTCCTCAATATTCTGGTGATATTCCCACACACTAACACACTCACTTTGTATATTAGAAATTGTTCTAATTACTTGATTCTATGGTTGCTATTTTTCCAATTAAAGGAAAACCGCTCGATAACTTTTTCTCAAACTTCACTCATTAATATTAATTACTTTTTACAGTCACTATACAAAATTTTACGTCAAAATTCCATCTTTAACCCTCCCAAATTTACCAAAACATAAGAGAGCATGAAATACGTCCGTTCCCTTTGAATGCTTGAAGTCAACTCCTCTTTCTCTTACTAGGAGTAAGAGAAAGTACAAAAATTCAGTAGAGTGGTAATTATTTACGATTTATGGATTTTGCCCGAAATTTTCGTGTCTCATGCGGTTATCTATTTTTTGGTTTTGAGATTATTCTGTTAACACACATACACGCGGACACTCATATACATTCACACGCACATTCACTAAAATCATTTTTTTCCATATTAGTGGACCTTAAAAGATGTATTTCTGGTGAAAACTCAGTTTTGAATATGAGGCAAAATCGCAGTACTTCCTCTTGCTAGGAGTAAGAGAAAGTAATAAACATTTATTAGGAATTTTGAAACATATATATTTTTTTGTGTGAAATATTGACGAAATTTGCCCAAAAATGTCGTTGGATCCTAAGGTCGTTACTATACAGGATATTACTATCGAAATGAATGCATCTTTTTTCATTTAAACTATATATTCTTTTAAAAATTCTAATTTGAGAAGCTTACTGTTTTAGAATATTGAACAAAATATTAAAATTGTATACAATACCTGAATCCCAGTATTTTTGTTTTTCTATCATTTCTTCTTTATTAAACAGTTTTGATTCGAAGTCGTTAATATCCTCACAGCCAGGGAAAATGCCACCCATACCAGATATCACTATTTCATGTTTTTGTGAACTCATTATGGATTTTTGTTCTAATACGCAGCTGATAGTTAAATCTCTGAAGAAGAACTTTAGCTATAATCTGAAATAAAGAAAAAGACAATGCATCTTTCATTAGTACTTTATTATTTCTGGTGTCTGCAACACTCACACAACTATCTCTTACTCTAATTACTACTACTACTACTACTACTACTACTACTACTACTAGTTGGGCCTGGGCCTCCTCCAAACAAAATTGCCAATCTTGTCGATCTTCGGCTTTTCTTCTCCATCCTCTTATACCCAGCTTCCTGAGGTCGTCCTCTACATCCATCCAGCCACCTTAGCCTCGGTCTTCCTCTTAATCTTCTTTCTTCCGGCCTTCCTGCCATCATCCTTTTGGATAGTCTGGCTTCTGGCATTCTCTGCACATGACCGATCTACCACAATCTTCCTTTCGTAATGAAGGCCACTAAACTGGGTTCGCCGAATAACTCGGAAAGCTCCGAATTATTACGAATTCTCCAGTTTCCATTTTCGTTGACCGGAACAAAAACCTTTCTCAGTGCTTTCCTTTCCCAGCCACTCAGGATCATCTCACTCCTTCTAGTCAATACCCAACTCTCACTTCCATACGCGACGTCTAACTATCGTCTTATAAACGACAATCTTAGATGCACGAGAGAGTGACCTAAAGCTTAGTACTCTATTTAAAGCAAAAAGGCATCTACAGCCTGCTGTTATCCATGCTTTTCTTATTCTAATTAATAAAATTTAATCAAGAAATTTTCTTTAAAATTTGCATATTTAGAGTGTTCAGTTTGGCTAGTCATAAAAATGGTGATGAGGAGACTCCTTGTATGCCTGAGCGGCCTTATAAGGAACGCTTCTTGTCAAAATCAACCAAAGCTTGTGCAAATTTCAAAATCAAATCAAATCATTTATCTGTTCTAGAGCTTAACTCATACCAAGGGTTGTTGTTTACAATTTTTACAGACATTCTTAATTAATTAATTAAAGACCAAAAAAAAAATTAATTTTCCCAGAAAAATGTTACAAATAAAAGTGATAGACTTTTAGTGTGTAAAATAGTATATGAAGTTTGAAGAAAATCGTTCAAGCCGTTTTCAAGAAAATCACGAAAAAACTGGAAAAAAAATAGTAAAGTGTACTTCCGGTTAATGGATTTTGCTTGAAATGTGCGTGTCTAATGCGTTGGTAGTGCCCAAACTGAATACCAAGTTGGCGCTTCCCGCGACTTTTCGTTTTAGAGATATAATAACACATCCACATACACACACACTCACACAGACCAGTACATTGCTTCAGTCAAGATTCTTTGCACACTTCAATAATTATGTCAAAAGAGTAATAACATTCATATATATATATATATATGTATATATATAACAAAAAAAAATTATAATAAAAATAAAATAAAATAATAAACAAATAAAAAAGAGTAGTTAATATTGTATCTACAACAGCTGCTGTATTAAATCAAATTATTTAATGTGAATTTCCTTCATTAATTTGTGTTGTCGTATATCCGCACTTTAATATTTCCGTATTATTTGTACATAAGTGTAAAAATTCTAAATTTTTTTCATGTAACAGCCAGGTCATAATATGAATTTTGTTCCGCATAAATATGTATTTTAGTTTAAATGTACAGCTGTAAATGTGCATTTATACATGTATTAATATTTGTTTTGTAAATTTCATGTAGTGCTCAAAGAGTGCTATAAAAAAAATAAAAACAAAAACAGACCAGTCGCTAAAAGATATTTTTCTTATTTTTTTTTTTTTTATCTTTTTATTTAGAATTTTACAACTACTTGCTTTGCATGTAACAAGTAAAAATGATCAATGTACATATAAAAGAGGCGTGATTGGTGTGAATGATAAGTTATCCAGTGATAACTATCATTAGATGCCCAAGAGGTCGCGGGGCCAACGACGCTTCAGTCGTCTTGGAGGATTACCCGGAAGTGAATTTGAAGAGAGAGCGTGAACTAGAGGATTAGCATGGAGGGAGAGATTACCATGGAATTTGAGATATCTGGATTTTGCTAGGGTGTGAATAAATGGAATCTTCAAGTCAGTATGGATTGTTTTATTTGAGACGTAAAAAGGAGCATCGACGATACGTCGTAGGATCTTGGATTGGAGAGTTTGGAGTCTGTTGAGATTATTTTTCTTTGCAGTCCCATAAAGTTCCAGTCCGTAATTCCAAATTGGTGCGAGGAGAGCGGTATAAAGTCGTATTTTATTTTGTAGAGTCAGTTTAGAGCGTTTGTCAAGAAATCGGCAGAGAAGTCTGAAACGTTGGTTAAAGGAAGTTCGTTTGAGTCTAGTATGGGGGTTCCAAGTCAGACGTTTGTCTAAGTAAAGTCCCAGATAACGAACATGGTCTGCAGGTGGTATAAGAGTATTGTAGAGATTGACTGGAGAGATTACTTTTTTATTTAGAGTGAATACTATAAATTTAGATTTGTTCGTGTTGATTTTTATTTTCCATTTGGTTAGCCAAGTTTCTAATAATTGAAGATGACATTGAAGAATACGTTTGGAAATTACAGGATCTTTGTGAGGTGAAAGGATTGCTGTATCATCGGCATAAGTAAAGATGGTCGTATTGGGATGTGTGGGGATATCAGCAGTGTAAATTGAATAAAGTATAGGGGCCAGGATATACTGCCTTGTGGCACGCCAGCAAGAATAGGATAAACCGGTGAGGTAGATGATTCTTGAGTAACTTGGAAGAAGCGGTCTGTTAAATATGATTTGAGAATGAGATAGTAAGTATGGGGTAAAATGCCTTTGAGCTTCCATAACAAGCCTTCGTGCCATACACAATCAAACGCCCTTGACACGTCCAAGAATACACCAGCGCAGTATTGCTTCCGCTCGAGGGAAGTAGCGATGACATCTACAACGCGATGTGCTTGTTGAATGGTGGAGTGTCCACTACGGAATCCAAACTGGTGGTGAGGGATAATTTGTAGAGAGTCTAGTAATGGTTGAATGCGTAAAAGAAGTATCTTTTCGAATATTTTTCCTAAAATAGGTAGCAGGCTTATAGGTCGGTAAGAGCTTGGGAGATGTGTAGGTTTGTTTGGTTTCAGAATCATGCGCACGGAAGCAAATTTCCAAAGGATAGGAAAGTATGTAGTTCTAAATATTGCATTGTAGAGAGCAGTTAGATATACGATGGCCTTGCGGGGAAGTTGACGAATAATATTTGAAGTTATTAATCGTAATCAGGGCTCTTTTTCTTAGGGAGGTTAGTGATGATTTGTGTTACTTCAGAAGGAGTAAGGGGTTTAGGAGGAAGTGAAAGAGGTAATGGGATGTCAAGTTCACTGGTGACATTAGAAATGTGTTCTGCATCTTGAATGTCGGAGTTTGGGATAAATACAGTGGTGAGATACGAAGCTAGAAGATTGGCTTTTTCTGTGTCTGTTTTAGCCCAAGTACCGTTGTCATGGCGTAGAGGCGCTGAGACTATTCGGTATTTGAGCAGTCGTCTTGTAGCGTCCCACATGGAGTTATCGTCAGTTGTTAGAGATGCGGTGTAATTGGCGTATTGGTTGTTGTAATATTTGTGAAGTTCATTGTTTAGTTGTCTGGTAAGTACGTTAAGTGAGTGTTTGTGTGACGGGTACCGAGTGCGCTGCCAGAGAGCTCTTGCCCGTCGCTTCCTCGTAATAAGCATCCTTAAATGTAGAGGTAGGTTATAGGGGGTAGAATTTGTCTGGTTAGTCGAAAAGTTTGTTGTGGCTTGCCATATGCTTTGCTGTATCACTTGAGTCAGATGTTGAACATTTGAGTCTATTTCATTGGGCGTTTTAAGTGAAGTTTTCAAGTTGAGTTTAAGTTCTAGTAGATTTTTGAAGAGATTCCAGTCTATCGGTCCGTTAATCAGAGTTTGTTTCGGAGGAGTCGCTTTGGGGTAAATATCCATGGATAGTATTACTGGACTATGATCGGATGAAAGATCAGGTAGTGTATATGATTCAATAAAGATTGAGGATATATTTGAGCAAACAAAAAAGTCAAGGAGATCTGGGAGTTTATTTAAGGAAGTAGGCCAGTAGGTGGGGTGTGAGGGAGTAACACAGGAGAGATTAGTTTGAAGTAAGGTATTGTAAAGGATGCGGCCTCTGGGGTTAGCTACGCGACTGCCCCAGAGAGGATGTTTTGAATTGAAATCGCCACCGCAGATGAATCGGGATCCTAAGGATTGGAAGAAGGATAGAAACTGATCAGAGGTGATGACATGGTTGGGTGGGCAATACACTGCAGCTATATTATAATTAAATGGTTCCGAAAGTAAGGAGATTACAGTCGGCTGGAGATAGTTTGTTGAGGTGTAAGGAATTAGAAAATGAGCTAGTTTCTTGCGAATTAATATTGCAGAGCCACCATGAGCTGTTCCATCTGGATGATTAGTCCTGTAGAGCGTATATCCGTTAATACAAAAATATGATTTGTCAGTAAAGTGAGTCTCAGTGATAAGAGCTATGTCAATTCGTTTGTCATGAAGTAATATATCTAGTTCTTGTTTATGTCTGGTAAGTCCGTTGGCATTCCACAGGAGAATAGTAAGAGAGAGTGTTGGTTAAGCGGCATTAGGGAGCTAGGCGAGGAAGTAGAGTATTCACTACCGAGGTTAAGAGGCTTATAAGAGGATTGATAAGGGTTTTGAAGTCTGAAAGAAAGGAGTTAAGGAGAGAAGATATATCAGGCGATGAGGCAGATGTGGACGGCTGTGCGGAAGACTGAGCAGGTGCAAGCCCCGCGACCACCTGAGAATATGTAGATCTATTGTTATTGTGTTGTATCTGGCTTGAATTCTTGAGTGGCGGGAAGTCCGCAGGTTGATTAGCTGCAGAGTATCCTGGGTTTGACAATGAGAAGCGTTGAGCAGATGGATGGCTATATACTGGGGGTGTCCTCTTGGCTCGTTGGAGTTCTCTATATATTGCGCAGCCTTTGTAATTGGCGGGATGTTCGCCATTGCATAATACACATTTGGCGGGAGTGTTGCGTTGCTTGGTACACTCTGGTGTGAAATGCTCTCCTGCACACTTCACACATCGAGGTCGATGTTGGCAGTAGGACTTGCTATGTCCATATTCTTGACAGCGTTTACACTGAATGATCAGACGCTGCTTGTGTGGTTCT
The DNA here is from genome assembly GCA_011037195.1 of Triatoma infestans. Classification (NCBI taxonomy): domain Eukaryota; kingdom Metazoa; phylum Arthropoda; class Insecta; order Hemiptera; family Reduviidae; genus Triatoma; species Triatoma infestans. The sequence goes on from JAAEAF010004278.1 coordinate 92,630, forward strand.
TCTACTTTAATTTTGGTAAAACATAATACTTCGATATCAAAGATATGTTTATTATTGGCATTAGGTTCGAGATCCACGAAGAATAGGGGTAAAGACTGCTTGGTGACTGGATGGATTACTGGTGACACATTGCGTACAGTATGGCCCAGTTCTGCTAGTTGTTGCTTTATAAGTTCAGATGGTGTGGAATGGTGCAGATGTCTGATTACCACACGATAAGCTTTATCTTGCTGCAGCTGATATGTATGGTATTCAGCTCTTTTGTCGTTTAGATAATGTATGATACCCCTATAGCTATCTATGGTGTTGGCATTAACAATTAGATCAGTGATCCGAGCTTTACAAGTAAAGCTGTCGGCTCCGACTAATTCTGAGAGAGCTTTGCAGAGGTCGGCATACCTAGTTACGTTTTTAATGTAAATAGGCGGTGGTTTATGGACGCGTGGTGGTGCTGAAGCTGTAGCTGTCGTTTCCATTTCATCTGTTACGGCAATAGGTGAAAAAGGATTATACGTTAGGACTCCTGGTGGGGCTGTTATTGTTTCGTTTAAGGAGGGATCACTGTTTAGTTGATGGCTGGTTCCTGAAGGTTGATAATTGTTGATGGCAGTCTGGGGTAAGTTGTCTGTTTGTATGTTACTTGCTGATTTATTTTTCTTAGTAGCCATTGTGGCTTGTGAACCCTTCTTATTTTTTGGAGGAGAAATGTTGAATGTTTTTTGCTTTCTTTTTAAGGAATTAATAGTGGTAGAAGCGGTTGATTCATCTGAGGAGCTGATGTATGGTTCAACATTAAGAACCATCAGAGACGTAAATTAAATATAAATAAATAAATGAAATAATACAATATCACTAATAAAGAATAATGAATAGATAACTAATAGAAATAAAAAAGAGAATTAATAAAATTATCTTACAAGAAATAATTTTTTTTTTTTTTTTCACTTAATAGTTTGTAAAATGTCACAAAAGGTACTCACTTATAGGTTAGTTATTTATCATTTCAATTTTAGTTCTTAGTAAAATAAACTTCAAAAGTTGATTATTGTTCACTTATAAGTATGTAAATAACACATCAGTTTGTAATAAGAAGCACTAATTTACACTCTTTCAAGCACTAGCAATTACTTAAACTGTAGCCAATTTTGAAGTGTTTCTTATTTAATGGCCCCCAAAACATTGTTTTTTTGGTGCAAACTCAATTTCGAAAATCTGGCACAATAGCAATACTCACTCTTACTCCTAGTAAGAGAAAATCGTGTGAGTGTTTCACATCAGTTCTTTTTACTATCTCTTATTTTTTTTTTTAAGATGAAGCTTCTTTTTTTTTTTTTTGCAATAGACTGTATTTTATAATAATAAACTTGTCTTTATAAATAAAAAATCTGATGTGAAACACTCACACAACTTTCTCTTACTCCAGTTCTCAAAATTAAAATTGACAAAATTTTTTATGGTTTGTGTACCAAATTTAATGAAATTCGTCAAAAACTGTTCAATAAAAAGCGCACTTCCGGTTTACTAATTTTCTTTAAACTCGGAATTTTGGTTATCTATTTATTTCTAATTAATTTTGTTTGGATAATAGAATTGTATAATCAACTATGATAGCACTTTAAAGAAAAACATAACCCCACCTCTTCTCCATAGTTGCCCTTAAATGAATTTTCCCAGAGAAAAGTTTTAAATAAAAGTTATAGATCTTTGTATGTTTAGTTTATATAAGAAGCTTCAACAAAATCAATTATTGGAGCTATTTTTGAGAAAATCGCGAAAAAGTGAAAAAAAAAAATTAGTAAAGTGGTAAAGTAAACGCACTTCCGGTTATCCGATTTTTTTTTTTAAACTCCGAATTTCAACAACATATTTAATTCTAATTAACATAATTTAGATGACAGATTTGTCTAATAAACTAAAATAGCACTTTAGATGAAAACCTAACCCT
>JAAEAF010004279.1:0-14290 GCA_011037195.1 Triatoma infestans
TATACACTCCTTTATTACAACCAAAAATTTCAAGTATAATTCAACAGCAATTCTCAGCTACATGTACATCAAAAATAGATACTTTGTCCAGGCCCTGGAACAAATTTATATAAGTACACCGGAAACAAAACGATACAATGACTTCCAACTTAGAATAATAATAAATAGAAATAAAATAATAATAACTTAAATAATTCTGTTCACCCCAAAAAAAAAAATGACTTCCAAATTCAAAATAAATCTCTTTACAAAAAAAAAAATAATTCTCATTTGATATTATAAAACAATAAAAAACTACTATGAAGTTAAAGTGAACGGCAATAGTATGTATAATTACTACAAGTGATATAAGTAAGATACAAACTAAATAAGTAATTTAATGTAGTTCATTTTTCAGTAACTTTCTTTTTTAAGTAATTTGATTTTCAAAATATACGTAATTTACAACTGCCCTCAGTCTGTATTAAGGGTACTAAGTGGGGAAAACACTTTTCCTCTTCACTGTACTTTAGTGCGGTAGCCGCCGAATGATTGTTTCTTTTTTTTTTTTAAATAGTTATATGTATAAGAAACTACAATACATACAGTTTCCCGTCGAGGTACTGCCTGTGACCGGGTGCGTCCTTTTTCCTTTTTCTTTTTTTTCCTCCAACTGTCGAAATCCACCTCCTTCGTGGTACTCGGGGCGTCCTCTTGAGCCAGACGACCCGACGAGTTGACAGGGATCAGGAGTTCGGTGCTGTGCACTCAAAATCCGGCAATGCCGTTTAGAAAAAGCAGTCAGAAAAAGTTCACCTTCACACAGTGAGCGACGGCTACCTACTAACCTACTAACGCACGTACGAAGTATATGCTATACTATAATACCATAGTACACTAGTTTCTGCTATTGTGGTACAAAGTACATTCCCGTATTTCTATTAACACTGGCCCTAGATACAGCACAGCCGTACTAATAAATTTCAAGGCCAATACACAAATAAAATTACGAGCATTTGAAAATTAAAATAAATTTACAACTTATTTTATGTAACTGTCATACGACGGTTACAGCCTTTCATTCTTATTGGCTTTCATTCTTTTTTTTTTTGTTTCTTTGATATCTCAGAAGCTTTTCTTGAGATAATAGTTATCACTCATTTCCCAATTTCCTGATCCAAACAGGATACTCTTCAAGATATCCCTGTAGCTTAGCATTTTGGTACTTCAATTGAGGGCTCCACAGTACCGATTTTAAAGCACATACTTACCTCTTTTCCACTTTTATTAAGGAACTAATAGTAAGGCACAACAGACAAGAATATCCTATAATTCTGAGACAATCAAACAATTACCACAATCGATTCCCCCAGAATCCAAAATCATAGCCAGCGCTGCTTTCTTTTCGTAGCTCCTCCGGTTCTCCTCACTCCCGCCAAACTGTCAAGTTCCGCTGTTTAAAAATTTCATTCTCCTTAAAATTATCATAGACCTACCTATCATAGCCCTCTTTGGTTGTGAACACGAAGCGCGAGAATTCCAGCGGGAAAAATCACGCATACCGTTATAAAATAGCCAGTTATTATAATTTGCCTTTGCTAGCTTAATATTTCTGTAAGTCATTGAAAGTATTGCAATCATGTTAAATTTTTGGAAATTTTGGGAATATATATATATTGGAGTATATTAATATTTACATACTAAAAGTACTGATTATTGAAAGTAAGAAGAGAGAAAGGAAAAAATGAAAGCCGACTTCATAAGGAGGAAATGCAATATCCATGAGTGACGGTGACGAATGTTTCAAACCACCAGTTTTAGCAACAATACTTCTCTTACTGCGTGTCAAAGGGTACTGTACTCCCTTTAAAATGAAGGCATAACTACAGGAAATCTGGAAAAAGAAACAGCCCAAGACGCCTATTGTCATTTTATTTGGTAAAGTGCAAGCCAACATGAATGAGAAGTATAATAAAAGGGAGGGAAAACTGCCTGGAGCTCGCCTTATTGTATGGAAGCTACCACTTCGACCATAGATCTAGAAAAGATATCGGCAATAATTCACAAGTACATGTAGATAGATAGATAGCTAAAATTCTGTATTTATGCCAAATTACATATTACAGGTGAGATTACAAGTGATATTATTATTATTTTTAATGTATAAAGGTTACTAAAAATATGAATAAAACCTAAGTAAATAAAACACCAATTATAATCCATTCGACTCATTATAAATATATATGCGCATACTACTCGTTGATTATAAAAGACCTGATCTTTAACATCTCAATCATAAATTTGTACAATTTTCCCAATTGGTATTTAGATTTTATCACCAGCAAGGTTGGCAAATCAGCACTTTGTGACAGAAAAGGCTGCAAATGATTCCTTCTAACTGCGTCGTACACTGGACATTGGAGTGTAATGGTTCCATGTTTTCGGGCTCATTCAAGTTACAAACGGTGCAGGGTTCATTAGTATTGATTAAATGCGATCCACAATGTTTACTCCAGAGTTTGATTACCTTATCAGACGAAATTCTTAATTGGCTAACCAGCCTTATTTTATCTATGTAACTATTATAACATAAATATTGCTCCATGACACCTAACTGACTAATATTTCTATAAACAATGGAGTAACTTGAATTAATAGCTCTTTGTACATCGAGAGATATCAAATGATTTCTCCATTTCTCTAATAAATCTGGTAATTTCTTTGTAATATGTCCAGCATCGTTACAATAGACAATATCATTCTCACCAATAACACTGAGCCAAACTCGCAACTGTGAAAACCAATTCCATTCTATATTTCTATTCACATTGCTGTCAAGAACCTTCAGCCTATTAAAACACAATTTTGGAATTCTTTTCTCATCCATACTGACTAGCCTGATCCAATAGGATAAACATTTTTTAAACACTACAACACTCAATGGAGCCCGCCCAGTTTCCAAACGCACCATATAATCAGGGGTGTTTCTTGGCCAACAAAACACAAGTACATGTATAATCTATTTGTATAATTATATCATATATGAAGGGGGGGGGGGGATTCCATGAATTTGAATGTAGAATTTTAATTAATTTAAATTCATTTTTTTTTATTCCAACACTCAGTAAATATATCTATAAAATAAAATTATAATACATATATTATGATGGCTTAATTCATCTGTTAAAAAAATATTATTCATCGAAGACAAAGATGGAGGTAAAGTTAGTTTATATTAAATGAAAAATGTAAGTATTTTCCAAAGGAAATGGTTCCCAATCATTGATTCAACTTTGATTAACTATTTAAGTTAGAAAAGGTTGAAAGAATTCTTAAACAGCAACAGAAAAGGTACGACGGTTCTTTTAGCAAACGGCAGGAAAACCCTTTTTGGTTGATTGCAATTGCGGCACTGCCTCACTCAAAGGCTAAAGATACTGTCTCCCTCTCACCAGTTGTAAGTGGAGGTATTACAATGCAGACTGGTTTGTTATTGGCACTTCTCTTTTGTGTGTGTGTGTGTGTGTGTTTTTGTCTGTCTGTCTGTGGTGTCTTAGAATTGCAAGATACCCTCTTTTAACTCCCTGCACTCTAACACAGTATTATCCTTACTTCTTATTCTAACTAAAGGAGACTTTCTCCATTTTAAACCCTCCACCCCCCCACAGATTTTCTCTCTCTCTTGCTTCCTTTTCCAAAAACTTGACTTTGAAGAATATCCTTCCTTCTGAGATTTTCCTATGTCTGTGAAGACTTGATGCTGTTTGGGTAAAAGAACGTGGGTTAGCTCTGATCTCGAAAGTGGAGCCAGAAGAGAGATTCAGGTCCCCGGTAATTAGGGAGACTATTGTTTAAAGTAAATTGAAGAAATCTTTTCAATATTTGTTTTGTAAAAAAAGAAAAAGAAAAGAATACTAGAGGCATTACTTAAACAGCAAAAGACTCATTTCTCTGACTTTTTAAATAATTGGATCTCTTATAGTTTGTTTGAACCACATTACGCATGCGCTAACTGCGGCACGCTTAAGAGAGGAAACAAAAAAAGAAATGTTTATAGAAATTTTTTTATAATTGACTTTTCTTTTTTTTTTAATGAGAGTCATTTTCTCCTGATACTGTTGTGCTCATCTTTAAGAATCTTCGAACTTTCTTTTATAGAAGAAAAATACTCCATCTTTATATGAATTAAGGTGCCTGCTCCATTCACTATGTTTTTGATTTCTTTTACTGCTGAAAATTCATTGGGCACCATTTTCGAGAAAATTGCGAAAAACTGAAGAAAAAAAAATCATTCAATAAAGTCGCACTTTTCCGGCTGATGGATTTTGTCCGAAACTTTCAAGTCAGATATGTTTCCCGTAACATAGACGGAATACCAAGTCTTTTTTTTCTTTTAATTTAAGACGGTCATTGGCGCTCGGAGACTTCTCAATGCACTGTCGGCCTCCGGACAGTGTTCTCTCGTTAAAGACAACACTATCCATCACCGGGTAGTGAGCAGTAGAGGCCCCTAGGAAGAAAAAAAATCTAAGGGTAGCACAGATGGACTCGAACCCGGGTCTTTCGCGTGGAAATTCAGTACGCTAACCACTTGGCTATTCCCTTCCCTGCCAAGTTTGTGCTTTCTGCTTTTTTCTCTTTTAAGACACACGCACACACAAACAGACAATTCGCCAAAAACATTGTTACCCAGGACGCGTCAAATTATATGTATTTCCCATGAAAACTGAAAATTTCATTTACTAAGAGTAAACGAAAGTAATAACATTAGTTTTCTTTAATGTTATTGTTAAACAAATATTTACGTATAAAAGATATGGATAAGACGTCATAAAGGAAATATGACGTCATTTGATACGAAAAACAGGAAAATAAAAACGGGATAGTATTGTTCTTTTGTAAATACCTACATAGACGGAAATTCTACGCTCCTTTTTATTTCTGGTGCAATGACTGGCGGCGAATAGGAAAGAAAGAAAAGTGTAAGTAAAAGGATGAAGTAAAAGGATGAAGTAGGTGAAGTAAAAGTGGAAAGAACCTTCATTTTTTTTTTGTACTTCCCGCCCATTAGTGTTTGTGTCCGTGCTTGCCCGCCCCATTTCCAGTCCGTCGTGTAAAGGCTACTTCATCGTTGATAGTGTGTTGTATGCCGTTCCCACTTATCTTTGATATATTGTCCTATGGACTAAGTGACATACATTTCGCACACTAAAGATATTTTTGTCGCTTCCCAAAACATTCCATACAATAGTAGCAATAGAGACACAAAGTTTTGTACCATATCACATGTACATTTATGTATATATATATATATAACACTATATATTATATTCTATACTTATCTGTACACATGTTATTGTCCCCCCTCGCTGGGTGAATATTTCAAACATATTTTCAAGCATAATTCATAAATTTAGTTTAAAAACTTTTCAGATAATTAAAAAATTTAAGTGAAAAATATTGTGATAAAGTAAAAATTTTTTTGAAATTGAGTTTTCACCGGAAATACATTTTTTTTTTTTTGAGGTCCCCTGAGTTTGAAAAAATGTTGTGTGTGTGTAAAGGAAATATCTCGAAAACGAAGGAAGCTCAAAGTTGGTATTCCGTCCTGTCACCAAATCCATCAACTTGACGTGCAACTTTACTGAATCGAATTTTTTTTTTTATCCAATTTTTGCGATTTCCTTGAACACGGCCTGAACGATTTTCTTTAAAGTTTGTATATGGAAGTTAACTTCGTATACTACTCGGTGGAAGAAGACGAATTACTTGGGAGGATAACCTTCAAAGTATTCTAAAAAAGAAGAGGATTGAATGGTCTGAGACCAAAAGAATAGCCAGGGATAGAAAGAGAGAGATGGCGCTTCTTATGTAAAACCTCTACGCCGAATAGTAGAAGAGGTCACGAATAAGCATTTAAGTAAAGGAACAGCGACTTTACAAATTATGTTTCTTGAATGTTCTCGAAAGCGGCTTCCATAGTAAAGCCAACGATCAAAAGAAGCAAGTCTACCTCCCCTCCGAAATACAGTAATTTATACTTATTATAATATTTACCATTGTTATAGTTGGATATAAAATACAAAAATACGTAAGTTTTCTTTCTTCTTTTTTTTTATCAAAATTGTTTAGAGAAAATTTAGAAGTTACATAAATTTTCTCCTGTAAACAAAAGAGCTTGGAGATTTCCCTATTAAATGGTCACATTAATTTTTCTTTAATAAAGTTTTTTCCCTAGGCAGATTGTTGGGCGAGGTGATGGGCGTGGCAAAGGAAACACTAAAGGTGTCATCTTTTGTTATTTTTTTAAATAAATAAAATGGAAAACAAAAAAAAAATGAAAATCTAGTTCTCTGGTATTTCCACTGTTAGCATAGAGAGTGCTCACCATGCTACTAGAGTAATGAGCTTTAGAGCTGACCCGCTTGTCTTTACTATTACAAAATGAGCATTCTGGGACTAATGAAGAGCACTATTGTAATTCTTACAGCATCCCAACATCCTGGCGCTCTAAAAACCGCTCATCTTTATTGCTGGGCGCACACTAGCCCCACTAGATGGAAATGAACTAATTTATTTTATAACTTACTTAGATACTTTATAACTTAAAGTTTGTTTTTTTTTTAACTCCAAATTTTTTCATTTGTAAGACGTTTCTCATATATTCTTTTTATCAAATTTTTAGAATTCACTTTAAAGAATTCTTCTAAGTATGAAAAAAGTTTTTTTTACGATAAAAAAAAAAAGGTTCCATCGATTTTCTTTAAATTTTGTCCACTTTACATTTAGGCTACATATTTAGGGTATAGAGAGGAAAAAATGTCAAGGATACTTCATGGGTGTGTAAGGACAACACCGACAAGGCGTTGGAAGTAAATATTGGCATTGGAACCTCTGTAACATACGGTTGCAGTGGAGGTAATGAAAGGAGTGAATAAGAATTTTGAGAGGAATCATACTAAGATTGAGGGTGAGTTAAGGGCAAGCGAACCAACTTCTTCTATCCAAATTTGATGAGACGAAAAAGCATTGGTGATACAAGAGAAGTTAGAAGATCAGTATTAGCCTTTTAGGAAGGACATCTTCAAAGGGCTAATGGAGAAAAGTAATGACAATATTTGCTGTTACTCTGATGGTTCCAGACAGAAGGAAACCCGGTCAATCCGGATTAAAGAAAGATTTGAGGCTTTAGGGGGTATAGCCATTGTTTTTCAAGTTATCATTGAATGCTGCTGCATAGTGAAAGAGCCGCAGGGAGAAGCTAAAGAGGTGAGGTTATTCTCTGGTAGCCTAGCTGCACTGAAGGCTTTGAATAAGCCGTGTTGGAGCTTTAAACTAATGGGTAAATTTAGGAGAAGATTTAATGGCCTCGCTCATAGGATCAGAGTGGATCTCTTCTAGGCACCCGAACATGCTTATATAGAGAGCAGTAAGAGGGCGGATGAAGTTGGGTAAGGTGGAATCCATATTATCGTTTTGACGGAGAAGTAATCAATGAAGAAAAAGAAAATTCGGAGAAGCAGTGGAGGAACACAGAGGTGTATCTCTAGGCTAAAAGTTTCATAAGAGATACAAGACCAGGGAAATATAAACAATGGGTGCCATTTTTCGTCCTGACAAAATAAGGTAATATAAAAGAAAAATTTGGAGTGATAAACGACAGAAAAAGAAAATCACATTAAAATATTCATAGAAGGACAATCGCAGTTTCATGACAAAAAAAGAGAAGAAGAGATATAGCGGCAAATATATTAAATGGACGACAAAATATGTGGTTCCAACGATATCACATTTTTATTCGTATTTTTTATATTAATGTTAGGTTGTGATATGTTGCATTTATCACATGTATTTTACTTGCATTTCTGTTGTGCACTTTTGTTATCCTAATACTGATAATAGTATAAATGAATGCACAAAACAATAAATAAATATGGGACAATTATGGCGACCTTTTTTGATGAGTAGACAAAAATTCAATTTATTTTTTTTTTTAATTCCATCCCATGGGTCACTTCATATTTGGATAATTATAAAATTAAATTAAAACAAATTATTTTAATAATATATGCGTGATAATATTATTTTATTTAAATTAACAATTCGGTAATTTAATAAATTTTATTAACTTTGCTAATGAATTGTTTAGTAATATTGTTTGGATTACAATTATTGTTGATTAAAACGTCTTTGATTATACTTTAATTTAATTTATTTTTTAAACAAAAAATGTTTAGAGTATTTCCTTTTATTCTCCGAAAGAGAACGAGAGAGAGTGAAACACAATAAATAATCACCTCCTGATCGCTCTGTTATTTATATAATTATGTAAAAAAAAAATGATAGAAAATACTGCAGCCTAAACCCAAGAATTACATGGACAAAGTAAATTAAAAGTCGATTGTCATGTGTGAACAACGTAATTTGCTGCAATATCAATTGTCATTAGAAACACTTTAATTTGTCATGCTAAATAAGTATATATTTTGTCGAAGTTATTTGCAAGGAAGCGAAGTTGTTCGCGTCCGAGATTGTTCTCACATGACCTTTGGTTATCGAACTAAACGAACACCACTCGCCAGCGTAGTCTCTTTATACTACTAAGCCGAAGTCATGGCGTACGACAAAAACACTTTAAAGGAAAATATAATCCCTCCCCACCCCTCCATAAAGTCCAATTCTAATGAATATTATTTAGATGATAGAGTTGTATAATAAACCAAATAGCATTTTATAGGGAAACATAATCCCTCCTCAATCCCAAAACCTCTCTTAAATGAATTCCCCCCGGAGTGATGTTTCAATTGCTAATTGTAGCTCTTTGTAAGTTTAGTTAATATAATAAGTTATTGACTTAAAAGAAAATCGCAAAAAAACTGAAAACTTTATTCTGTAAAGTGGTACTTCCGGTTGAGGAATTTTAATAGATAACTTCCTGTCGATTCTCCTGGTATAGCTAAATGGACTGTCCATGTTTGAACTTTCTGCAATTTTCCATTTTTGCCCTAAGCTGTTTACTACATGCATAACATAAAAAATAAACACACACACTTCAGACCGATTTCCAAAAACCACTTTTCAGACTCAAAGAATCTCAAAATATGTGTATTTCCGGTGCAAACCATTGGAAATTTGATACGATCGCAATACTTCTTAACAACCAGGTAATCATTCTCTTTCTATGAACAGCACAGATATTTATTTCCATAATATCTGGTCATTAATTTCTCTAATTCCACTTCAACAATTCGCAAAAACAGGCTGGAAAAAATGAAGCTTGTTTCAACGATCATTTAAAGTAAAAGATTTCGTAGAATCTCTGATAAATAACAGGTAAACATTTTAATTACATTGTCCATTCTATGCTTCAACAAACTTGACAACAAATCTCCTGTTCTTCCCAACTTTTTAATGAAAACACTGTCACCGTCACTACAATGACTTAATTGGGAAAAAAGGAAAAATAAAAAAATATATTTCTAAATAAAGCCACTGTTCTTAAAATAAATTAGAAAGCCTCTAGTGAACGCTTTTTTTTTTCGGGTATTTACACCGTTTAGTGCATCCCGTTGCCCAAAAGAGTTTCCCTCCAGTATTCTCTATCTTGCTATTCTCCTTCACGTAGACCTAGCCATCAGAGCTTCCGTCACGCCGTCCATCCATAACTTCCCTGGCCTAACGCGGCGTCTCCTCTCCACCGGCCTGTCCTGGAGCGTTTTGGCCATCTTTCTCCACTCATCCTCATGACATGACCATACCAAATTAACCGCCGGGTTTCTACGTCGTGGATAATGTTGCAGGAACGCCGTGCGCGCCGCCGAATTTCATAAAAAACGAACGCCTTATAATTACTTAAAAATCTTGGGAATACAGCACTACATAACAATCAGGTTGGTTTGCATAATATGAACGCCTACACACAATAATGCAAATATTTTAGAGTGCCTTAATCAATATTACTGTATCATTACGTATTGGTCTTTTTAATTCGATTAGATATTGTATTGATATTTAGCAAAGTTCAGAAATACAATACTAAATATTGAATTTTATTAATATAGGTTTATTACTTTTTGAGAAGTAATTAAAGACTGATAGATAGATATAATTACTCCAACTATCACATCTAGTCGATTGAGTTCAAATTATTATATAGCATAGACTACTGATTAATTAGATTGATTATTTTTTAAGTTATAAGTAATTAAAGACTAACAGATATACAAACTAAACAATTCCTTCTAGTAACGTATTTCAAATTTATTGAAGTTCTATCATATACTAAAATAGCATAGACTTTAGAGATTTTATCCTTCTTAGCATGCCTATTTTTCTTTTTCCCGACCTTTTATTGGAGAGTTGACTTCAACTTAAGGTTTCTGTAACGCAACATACGTGTTGTTTGTATGCATAAGGTTAACAACAATGATCAACAAATGTAGTACGTGCTAGAAACATTAAGTTGAAGTCAACTCTCTACACGAATTGGTAGCCTTATTATGACGATGTATGAGAATCCAAAACTTGTCAAGAAAAAATAGCTTAAGACGGATAAAATCCCTGATATTACCCAGCATTGCTGCCCCATACACACATTCATTCCACAAATTCAGACTACTGAATTTTATTAATATAGTTTGATTATTTTTGAACTAAAAGTTAACTACAGACAGACAGTCAGACAGATTTGACTCTTTAAATCCTATATTGCCAATGATAAATCAATTTCTTTAATTTATTAGTCCTCTTTGTAACCCTCTTTGGCTTACCAGTTGGCGGTTTGTATTGGTGGGCATTTGGTAAGCATGCCGCAGGTCCCTCGCCTTTAATTCCGACCTTCACTACCAACTGTAGCTTCCCCCCACTTTTTCTCATAATGCTGGATCAACACCGACTTTGTTTCGCGGCAATCGAACCCTGAATTCTCGCACCAAAGACGAGGGCGATTACCACTAGACTAATGCGTGAATTTCATTTCTATAAATTTTTATAATTTATTTATTTATTTATTTTTTTTTTTAACTTCAAATTGAAATAGTAAAGAATACTGAATTTTATTAATATTAATTATATATTCATCATGAGTTTTAAGTAATAGACTTAATATTTAAACAATCAACTTGCACTGATAGATTAAGTTAAAAAATCTACATGTATTTAACGAACTAAAACATCAAATTTAACTGCAGTAAATAATGTTCTCTGGCATAGTAGATAAGAATGAAAGTTATACTCAACGATACAAGATCAGACAGTAGAATTAACTATATCAGTCTGGCATTTACAGATAGTACTAGTAAATATACTTTTATACTGATAATGGTCCTACTTCATTTTCATGATATGACATCATACTTCTTTAACATGACGTAAGAACTAGTAATTTAGATCTCATCAGTTTTCGGAAATTGTGATTTTTATCGGAAATAAAACTTTTGACATGGTCTTGATTAAGATTATACAGAAATCATTGAAGTCAACGTAACTCAAGCATTAAAAAAAAAAAAAATAACCAAAGATCATTTTCCGATTTAGTATCATATGCGAGTCTTTATGAATTTTTGATTCGGATCAAACGAAAGTATTAGACTAGAAAACCAGAATAATTCTTCGTAATAATGAAAACTACGATAATTTTCTCTTTTCTTTAAAATTGTATTTATTACTTAAATAATGCTCTTTTAGTTTTATTTCAAAATTTTCTTTCAATAAAAAATTACTGCAAGGAGAAACAGGGGAGTTGGGTGTTATGGCGATAAGAAGGAAGGGATACAATTTATTGCCACCTTTCAATAGATTTTTGAAACTGGTCGCCGACCCCACAAAAAGGTTCCGGCCCTAGAAGCTGGGTCCTAGTGCCTAACTTGGCCAGGGCCATCTTATTCCCTTCAATGCCAACATGCCCCGGCACCCACCACGGGATAACTTTGTTCCTCATGCCTAGGTTATTAAGTTTACCTAGGCATTCCCAGACCATTTTAGAGCTGATAACCGATGCACTCAATGCTCTAATGGCTGCTTGACTATCGGAAAGGATTACAATCTCCTGGTTCCTATATCCCCTATCGAGGTTAAATTGTACGCATCTTCCAATAGCGTATATCTCCACCTGGAAGATGCTGGGCAAATTACCCATGGGTTCCGAGTGCTTGATCCTTGGACCAACCACTCCCACCCCAGTCCCCTCGAGGTACCATTTAATGGCATGTTCCTTAATGCCTAACAGAGCGGATCCCTCGCTCCACCCACTTTTGGTGCCCAGCTTCAAAGAAAAATTCTTTGAGTGAAGCTGTATTTCTTAATCATTCCATCTCTAGGGAGATGCCAGATAAGGGAGCCCAAAGGTGAGGATAGCCACTCCCAGACCCCCTCCTCCTGCACAACCCCTAGAGATCCTAAGAAGAGCATGGTTCAGGTGTAGTTTGCATCAAAGTGTCATTTTAGGACAGTGTTATATACGTTTTAGCAACTATGGTCCATGAAAAAATGGATTGTTATTACAAATTCGGGGGGGGGGGGTAGTCGTTAATCGAAATACAACCTCAACGAATAGGTTTTTGAATTTTTTTCTTGATTACCACCTACAAAGTGGTAAGATAAAAAATGGAAAGTTTTCGCACCAGAATTGGGAAAATTGAATTTTCTCTGGATATATATGCACAGATAATAAGGGCACCGCTCACAAGCTGCCCGTCACTGCCATGTTTCAGAGAGATCAATCTAACGACCACATTTAACGATATTGGAAGGAAAAATTAAAGAGAGTAGGGGGAAGTAAATTTTGGATAAAAGACCAAACCTTCCCTAATTCTCATGAAATTCTTATTCAACGACCATCGCACAACAACTGTCACCCTGCCAGACAGTTTGTCACCCTCTCTACTCCCGCTACCATACTCCAAGTCTAACTTATCTCTACCTTAACTTGTCTCTGTTCAATCCCCCCTTTCCAAAAATCCACCACAAAGATATTTTGCTTTCACAAAAGACATCCATGTTTCTTTCTTCATTTTGCTTCCATACTCCTCGCTGATCTGCTACTTCATTGTTGGTAAAAAACAGAAAATAGCTTAAAGAAGAATTTATCATTAAAAAAATATCATAAAAAATTTTAAAATAATAAATTAGATACACATAAATACAGGTCCTTTAATAAATAACAGATATATTTCATGAATAAGTTGTGAATTGATTAAGTTAAAAAGGAAGTAGTTGGAGGTGGGCATTCATTTGAAAGTTCGAGACTTGTCAGCGCTGATAAGTTGAAGCCCGGGGGGCAGAGGACAATTTGAGGTTAGACGTGCCCTGACAACAGACAAGCGAGTTATTGGAGAACGCAGACCAAATTGATATCTGGTTTCTCCACATTCTGCTGTTGTCGTCAATATATTCCTTAATATTCCATTTCCTATAGGCCCTCGCCTCCTAGCCCATAGCCTCCTACTACTACGATTATCTGCATTATGTTTTATTAAATTTCTTAATATTTGACATTCCTTTATGGTATTGCAAGAAATATAATTGAAACTGGATTTTATTATTAACATCTCATTTTTAAGCTGCTTATAAATCTTAGGAAAGAAATGCAGGATATGTCGAGCCACAATTTATTTATTTTTGGCAACAGATTTCAGTTTTTATTGAACAGAGGTTTACTATAATTAAAAAAATAAAAAAAGAATTAAAAAACAAATAATTAAAATTTTCTGAATTACAACCCTGAAGTAAATTGATTTAAAAAAAAAATCTGGTGTGACACTCACCAGATCTTACTGCTTTCTCTTACTGCAATTTGCCCATCATCACGATGTTTTGATAAATCAGGTGCGATAATACAGACACTCTAGAATCTATAAACTGATTTTTGCTCTGTGCAAGTCTGTCGTTATTGCACTGTTTTTATCAAAACATCCTGATGATGAGCGTACGCCCAAAATGACAGCAGGCTTATCATGGAAAATATCTCTGATGATTTCCCAGCTCTGCAGATCCAACCACATCATTAACCTGTACTTCACACAGGGTTCAGAATATGAATTTGTGGAATTATATTCACATTGCGTTTTACAAAATAATAATAAATTTAAAACACACTTTATTATAAATAAAAAAAAATCTGGTCTGAAACACTCAAACAACTTTCTCTTACTCCAGTTTTCAAAATTATAATTGACAAATTTTATTGTTTGTGTACCAAATTTAATGAAATTCGTCGAAAACTGAAAAAACTGTTCAGTTAAAGCGGTTTACTAATTTTCTTGAAACTCCGAATTTTGGCGATCTATTTATTTCTAATTAATTTTGATTGGAT
>JAAEAF010004280.1:0-108664 GCA_011037195.1 Triatoma infestans
TAGGCTTTCCTCTAAAGTACCACTTTATTAAAATATATATGGTCTGACACCT
Organism: Triatoma infestans; assembly: GCA_011037195.1. Lineage (NCBI taxonomy): Eukaryota > Metazoa > Arthropoda > Insecta > Hemiptera > Reduviidae > Triatoma > Triatoma infestans. Next base: position 53 of record JAAEAF010004280.1, read on the forward strand.
ATACAATATTAATGCACACTACAAGCAGTGGTAGTACTTCAAATTTTAAGAAAATAGGTTAATCGGGACTTTACAATGCCCTTAGATTTCTTCTTCCTAGGAGCCTCTGCAGCTCACTGTCGGTGACGGACAGTGTTGTCTGTAACTAGAGAACACTAGACGGAGGCTGGTAGTGCACTGAGAAGGCTCCGGGCGCCAATGACCATAGATGTTGACTCGCCTTAAATTTAAAAAAAAAAACATTACAAAATAGGTTTTTGGAAGTTTTTATAATTTTCTTGGAAACGAGTGAAATGATTTCTTTTACACTCGAAACACTAACTGTAAAGATGTAAATCTATCACTATTATTTGTGAACATATTTCCCAATATAAAAATTGATTTTAATTAGTTCTGCGTAATTTGTAGAGTTAAATTTCATACATTGTTTTTGTTCAATATTATTGACGCTGTATTCCGGGACTTTGTAGTAATCATTACAGTATTTATAGCAGGGTAGATACATGTATCCCAACCACTTTTTTAAAATTGTTAAGACAAATGAATAAAGTTTCAAATTTAAAGAAAATTTCATAATCAAACTTTAGCAATTTCTATTTTGGAAAAATGTTTCAAATAAAAGTTGTAGGTTTAAAACTTTCTCCAAATCCAAGTTTCAAGAAAATCGTACTAACTATTTTCGAGCTAATTCCAAAAACTCAAAAAACTATTCTGTAGAGTTGCACTTCCGGAATTCTAGCAATATTAGTATATATAATTATTAGAACCATACATAGAATTCAACTGTACTTTAGAGGAAAGCTTTACGTTCCCTTCCCCTCGAACAAAATGTTTCAAATAAATGATATAGATATAATATTACAATCTATATAGATATATATTGTGTGTGTGTGTTGTTTGTGTGTGTGTGTGTGTGTAGATAGTATACGAAGTTTTAATAAAATCGTTGGAGCCGATTTCCAGGAAATCGCGAAAAACTGAGAAAAAAAAAATTCAGTAAAGTCGCACTTCCGGTAGATAGATTTTGCCCGAAACTTACCTGTCAGATGCGGTGATTGTACATAAATTGAATATCAAGTATGATCTTCCGGCGATTTTTTGTTTTTAAGTTATTTTATTCTCACACACACACACTTATATATATATATTCCATTAATTAAAAACTATTCGCTAAAAAACATTGTATTCGTATTCAGCAGACCTCAATACATGCATTTCCGGTGAAAGCGTAATTTCGAAATTTGACACGATCGCAATACTTTTTTTTACCAGGAGTAATACAAGTGAAAAACTTTTGAAAGACAAGTGAGCAATATATTTAGTTGGGCAATGTTTAACAAAATTACTACCGTAGTAACATGAGGGAAGCCAGAACGTGCTTGTATGTGTGCGAAAAAAGAAATAAAAAAATAAAAAAGGCAGAGTGAAGAAAGCAAATTTCCTTAGAGTTTCCGTAGAGAATGGGGAAGTAAAATGTAATAGATAAAGTTAAGAATGTACCAGGTAGGAAACTGTCAGGAGATAAGTGATTTACACATCCTACTTAGCAACTGAGAACGAGAGAGTGCGAGCTAAGGGGAGAGAGTGACAGAGGGCACTGTTGCCGTGTGTATGTGTGTGTGTCTATATTTTGTGTGAGCAATAAGTGATGATGACGTAATATATCTCTCTCTCTCTGCCCCTCCTCCCGTTTTGCACGCGTTCAACACACCCATATAACACAGTTCAAAACTGAAATTGTTCGCGTTTGCCCTAGTTCACAAATCATGTTTTAACAAGCAGGCGGCAGCACGTACAAACATACATACATACACATTTATATCCTATACATCGACAGAACTGAATGTTGTCTCTTTAAATGACTTAAATGATGGAAAGTTATTAAGTTTTAATTTTTTTTTTTAATGAACTTCAACAGACTCTTCGAGAATGATGAATGGAATCGCTCATTCATCAGTGCCAGACCAATGAGCTTTCACTCTAAATTATACTTAATCTAGCGTTTTATATATATTATATTATTTTGTACTAATAATTACTAGTGTTAAAAAAACTAATTAAAATTCTAGGAATCCCGTGTAAGTTAAAATTATATAAATAAATTTTACATGTACTTGGAATGTGTTGCCGATTATCTTCTCTTGATCTATGGTCGAAGTGTAGCTCCCAAACAATAAACGATCTCCAGCTCTTGCCCTTATACACTTCTCATCCATCCTGGCTTGCAATTCATCGCCATAGAATGACAATTGATGTCGTGGGCTATTCCCTTTGCCAAATTTCCTGTAGTTACGCCTTCAATTTATAGGAGATACTATACCCTTTGACTCGCAATGAGTGATGTATTCTTGCTAAAACTGGTGGTTTGAAACATTCGTCACATACTCTCACGGATATTGTATTTCCTCCACAGGAAGTTGGTTTCCTTTTTTGCATCCGCTACTCTCTTCTTACTTTCCAAATTGAAAAAACTCAAAAACCTATTCTGTAAAGTCACACTTCTTCAAACCGATTTTCTTCAAATTCGAAATTCTACTTTAGAGGAAAGCTTAAAGCTAGTGCTTTCCCAGACCCTTCAAAAAACCAACTTTGCTGAAAAATGTTTAAAATGAAAGCGATAGGTATTTAAGTAAATACATATAGATAGTATACGAAGTTGAAAGATAAATTTTGGAGCCGTTTTCGTGAAAATTGCGGAAAAAACATGTACTATCGATATCATCAAAATGAAGGACACTTGAAAAAATATCAGATTTCGAACGAAAAAATGCCATCGAATTGACATGTATGTTTCACTAAGAAAGATATAAGCATCTATTATTATGAGCGAATGGTGTAGGGAGAACATAAAACTATACATTTTACAACTATTATTCTTAGATATGTTAAGAAATAATTCTAGGATACTATTATTAAAAGTGACAAGTATAATAGGCTGTAGATGACCTTGGAATATTTATGCAAGACACGAGGGGCGGTCGGTTTCTTCAATAAAATTAAAAATATACACTAGTGTTTGTTCTCTGTATCAAATAGTATTGCTTTTAAATTTTCCTTTTATATATTATATAAAGCAATGACATCAAATATCGAATTGTGACATGAAATAGGTATCTTGCGGCCCTGAACCCGACTCTTCAAGACAAGGGTTTGTCCAGAAGTTCGAAAATTTACCATATAAACAATAATTTTAAGGCCCCGTGGTGCTTTGTGGGGCGGAGCCCTGGACTTTGAGGCTGAATTGCTGGATGAGGAAAATGTGACGATAATTTTTGGACCGGAAGAATAAAGGATCCGTATAAAAGTGAAGAATTAAAAAACTTATTTTAGATAACCAGATCTTGTGTCGGCCATTGAATTGGGAAGGTTAAAAGGCTGGGCCATTTTATAGAATGGAAGTGCGAAGTAGCCACTGGATGGTCTATGAAGCTGAGCCGGATGGCAGGCGGCCAGAGGAAGACGCAGGAAGGACGCGGGTCATAGGGAAGCCAGAGGAGGACGCGGGTAATAGGGAAGCCTGGCAACTTTTGTGAAGAAGCCCAAGATCCATAGCGGACCATAAAAGAGCCGAAGAAAGAAATCGGAAGATACAAAATTTTAAGAAAAAAAAAATACATCTGAAATAATTCAATGACTTTCCCTTACAGAATCAACGAAGGATGTGCTTCTGGTATGGGAATTTTTGGGAATGAGGAGGTGGACAGGTTTGCCAAATTAGGAGGTGTCTTCTGGCTCATGTCTGTCAGGCTTCCAGACATGGATGATCTCACAGAGTGCAGTGAGTTGTGGGCAGTCTAAGATGCTCATCGGGGGTCGGACTGAGCTTTGAATAGGGGGGTCCGGTGTCTTTCACGGACCTCTCTCAGACATCTGGTTGGCTTGCTCACTGGGCATGTGGCTTAAGGGGACATCTCTATGCAATGGGACTCATGCCTGACCCCTTTTGTAGAGTTTGTGAGACGGAAGAGGAAACACCCATGCATCTAATGAACGATTGTTTGGGCTGTGGGAAGATTAGGTTTAGGACCTTCGGCCGGAATAGGATATCGCTAGAGGATCTTAAGATATGTCCTTTAAAGGTTTTGGTCCGATTTGTTCAGTCTGTGGTAAAACTTAGATGGGTAAAACCTGGGCTTGGACTTTTGTTCCAGACCAAGTAGTTATTATTCTTTAGGGTAGCTATATGGGCCCACAGAGGCTTTGGATAGCGCAGGGTTTCGCCCTCCCCTTTCTTGAATAATAATAATTCTCTTACAGAAATTATCATACTTGTAATAGAAATTTTTTCCTTAAACTTAAAAAGTAATGCCATTTTTTTCAGGCGGGCTTAACGTCCCATTACCAAATTAGGTGTCGTGGATCCGGTGGTGAATTCAATTAAAAGAGAGAAAGACAGATCGTTTCTTTATTTGATTAAAATATAACTTTGGACCTAAAGGAGTTGCAATTAAAATAATTCATCATTTATTAATTTATAACCAAATAACTCATAGATCATATGATAGTCTTCTTTAATGCGCAACAGAAAACCTTATATGTTATGTAATTATTATTATTATTTTCCTCGTAAGTGGAATATATTAAATACGGGTTCTGACCTATATAAGCGTGAAAAATATAATCCAGTTTTCCAATTTAATATTATGACGTGGGTGGAAAACTTCACCATACTTGGCTTCTTTTTAATACCATTGCCAGCTTACAAATTCACACACCTTATTCAATATTTATGAATTATGTAAACATATTATTATGAAGTAATTTTTTTAAAATAGCTTCCATGGTGACGATAGTTGAGAATAAATTATTTCATAAAATCTGAGAAAATTTTATTCCTAAAAGAATTAGTAAACTTTAAAGATAATGCTAGACAATATTTCTGAGTAATTATTTCCCAAATGCGGCCTCTTTCGGAGTTCTTAAAGCTTTAAGGTTTGGCTTTCCTTTAAAGTGCCACTATAATACATTTTATGATTCCACCAATTCTGAAGATGCTCGTTAATCTGGCAAGTTCGTTCCGGATTCTCAGAAAATACCTACCGACACTTTGGCAAGGAAAGCTTCTAATACTTCCTGGCTAACGGGACCAGAATACTTTTACATATTAAGCAACCATCTGCTTTAATATATCCTTAAGACCCGGAAGAAAAGATCTGAAGCATGTCTGAGCAAAAAATAGACTTCCAATGCTAACAGGTTTCCTCGTGGATTATTGTAGACATAAGAGACATCTGAAAAAGCTGGGCTTAGAATGCTAAGGCACCTGCTGCTTCTGCACTTCTTGAACGGACCGTGGCGCTGGTAACCAGAAAAGGGTTTAGAAATCTGTGTAGATATTTGGGTACTGGTAAAGAAGATATCCTTCCTGGAATATTCGGAGAATGAATTTTCTAAAAGAAATAGACCTGGAAGGGATAATGTAGGCTTTTTGTGTCCATCCTGGCATCGTCCGGGAGTATAATAGATCGCAGTGCGTCATATCTCCTCGAAAAGATTTAATTTGCCCGCAAAAAAAAAAAAATGATAATTTGACTGATAATTCCTCTGTCATACAAAACATCGATATTACCATAACCGAAATGTATGAGCTGCGTTTTAAGTTTTTCCTTTTCGCGTGTATTTTTAAATGCGAATCGATATTTTCAAGAGAACATTTTAAGTCATACAAGATTATATATATTTATAATCGATTTAAGCCCACACAGTTAGTAATCACTAAAAAGAAACAGTGTTGATTCTCCAATGAATTATTTATATAAAACAAATCTGGTAGAAGTAAGAAAGGAGAAGAAAAGCTCCTCGCCTCTCACTCTTCTACAGCCGGCCGTCCTTCTGTGTTTAATGTGAACAGAATAACACTAGGGGTGGCGGTTGAGCAACAGATGTCAGTTGTCAGAAACATTCAGCTTTAGAAACATTTGTAGAGTGTATATAAATATCTGTTTATATGTGTCTGTGTGTGTATGATGGCGGACGTTTTAAGTAACTGTTGAAACTTCAGTGATTGATATCCGCAAGGAATATATACAACTGAAGAACTATATATCTTACAGGATAAGAAAACAGAAAAACAGGACCTTTCTCCTATAACAATTCGTACAGCCCTGACAATAAGTAAAATAAAGTTGAAATTTTTGCTGAATCCTTAATTTAATTTTATATATAGCCTGTGGGTGAATACCATTATACTAAAATTAGATAAGTTTTGAGATAAAACTGATGTTGCAGCTACTAACCCCAAGAACAAAGGTCCAAAGCAATTTTATCGGAACAACATTTCAAACTGTGTGTTGCCGTAAACATGCTTAGTTAGTGTATGCCAAGTTTAAAGGAAATCGTTGGTTACTTGGAGAGATTTGAGCAATATCCACCAACCGAAAGGGCGACTTTATTGATTTGTTCGCGATTTTTCTTGAAAACGCTTTCAATAGTTTCCTTTAAACTTCGTATACTATCTATATAACACATACATGAACACATATTAATTTTTATTAGAACATTTTCCGGGAAAAACTGATTTTTGGTAGAGTTCTGGGGGAAAAGTAACTTAAAAGCTTTCCCCTACAGTACCACTTCAGTGCAATTTATTATGGTTCTGACACCTATATAATATTAATACACAGAAGGATTGATAGAATTCTAAATTCAACATTACACATTATATTTATTCAAGGTTCTATTAACATTAGAAATAGAAAATAAGATCTGGTGTGACACACACTCACACAAGTTTCTCCTACTCCATCCTGTTAATAATAATACAAATATATGTTTACAATGTCTATAATTATACTGTAAAAGCTCTAAGAAGAAAATGCCTAGTAGGAGACACTTTAAGTTCACAGCATAACACATTGTTTCATTCATTATTTTATTTCATTCACTAATTTTACCATATATTTTACCATTTTATTCCTAGTTCCTTACCCCTTTCTCACCAACTACAAACAGCATTGGTTAATAAAACAATTACTACTTGTTAGTACTGCAATATCACCTACTTCATCATTTTGTATTTCTCTCTTCTCTTCCTATCGCTAATCATATGGTTAATCATTCAATCAATTGAAGTATTTTTAATTAGAAACTTTGAGGTTGGTAATTAACTATCACTGAGTTAATTATAGTTTATTTTCTTTAGATTTTACGCGTGCAAATATTAAATATTTATGGGTTTCTATTTTTCTTCACTTGTATAAATTTTATTTTCACAATTCAGAAGTGTAAGTTTTCATTTTAATCTTTGATTTTTCATTCTTGAATAACTGTATTGGCAAGAGAGAGAATTAAGAGAATTAAGAGAAACAAAACAGGCCCTCTCTGGTACTCTCTGACTTAAGCAGGCTAGAGTGGGAGAACCTGTATATATGCCAGTGAGAATCTACCTAAAGGGGATGTATATCTTTCTATCTATCAGATTCAACCATACATCGCATCGTGTCACATCTCTACTCCCATCTTTTATTCTATCAAAATCATTATTAGAGTCCAGTGCAGTTTGCGTAAACTTATAGCTAAATTATAACAGTGTCTTCATATCTCATCTAATTAATCAAACCCAATTTCTCTCCTCATCAACTCCATTATAATAACCAAATTTCAATTTATGTTATGTCTTTGCTTAAATATTATTATTACCTCTAATCGCTGTAATGTTATTGTACTTTATGTTCAACTTTCTTTCTTTTCTTTTTTTACCATGTCTGTATTCAAATATTTGTGTATATAAGGATCATCGAGCTGTATATATTCCATGTATTTATTATATGTATATAGTGAACTCTTCTGTAATGCTTTAATAAACTTAGACACAGAAATCAAAAAAATAATACAACTATATATATAATATGACAAATTATCTTTAAATTTCACATTTTATTTATTTGTCCTAATATACATCGAGTGATAGGGTGGGGTGGACAAGTACCAACCTATCAACCCATGTAGGTAAGGAATTGAAGATCGTGTCAATAATATATATTTCAAAATCGCCAACTGCCATATATTTCAAAATTTAACGCTACAAATTCTGCAAAACTATCTAAAATCTACTTTTCTTTTTTTTTAATATTTCAGCAAAAAGTAATGAGCCGTAAGCATTCCAAGTTTAAAGGAAATGTTGTAGCCATTTTCGAAATAATTCCAAAAAACTCACAAACCTATTCTGTAAAGTCGCACTTCCGGCTAACCGATTTTCTTTACATTTGATATTCTAGCAATGGTTCCAATGTATATTATATTATATAGGTGGCAGAACCATATACTGTATTGAAGTGATACTTTAAGCGGCCCCTACACGGTCAATAATATTGTCAATATCGGTATTGACAATATAACCATCAATACTTGTGCTAACCGGTCTCAATACTTCATTACCTTACACGATCAATATTATTGTCAATAACTTTGCTCAGTACTTACTACTTCTGCCACTAGGAGAGTGAATCTACGTGGTTTTACTCGGTTTTTCGCTGGTTCCAAAAAATGAATAATCGTACAAAAGCTTGCCTAGCTATTATTTTGGAGTTTGGCACTACTCGTCAAGTGAAACGCAAATACTGGATGAAAGAATGGTTGAAGAAGAGAGATGAATATTCTCATTTAGTACTTTTGAAGGAAATCAGCCTCTGCGATGTTGAAGATTTCAAGAACTACTTTCGAATGGATGAACTTACCTTTAACAAACTATTACAGATAGTTGAACCATTTTTGAAAAGACAGGACAGAAATATGAGAGAAAGTATAAGTGTTAGGGAAAGATTAGCCATAACACTGAGATACTTGGCCAGAGAAGAAATTTTGAAGGCTTGAAGTTTTCAGTCAAAAGTCCCCAACAACTATCAGCAAAGCTGTATTAGAAACCTGTGAAACCTTTATATATGTCCTACAAGACTTTGAAAAAATTACAGTCACCTTTAAAAAATGTCTGATTGAAGTTTTATTTTAATACACAAATCTTTCCCAAGAACCAACACTGGATCGTGTTTGGAAGTGAACTGTAATGAAGGGACTATTTAATTGACTATATGAAATGTATGTTAATCAGAAAAATAAGATTAAAAAATTACAATCATCTTTAAAAACATGTATGATTGAAGTTTTATTTTAATACACAAATCTTTCCAAAGTACCTTTGTAAGGTATTGTATCACTGTTGTTGAGGTTAGTTTCAACGTTGGTATAAAACTACTGAACTGAGTATTGATGGAAATATTTGCGCCGCCCCTACACGGTCAATATTATTGTCAATATCCCCTCCAATTTTCAGTATTGATAGATGAAAATCAGAAAATCCGGATTTCATCAATACTCTTGTCAATACCGACCGTCAATACAATTTTTCACCTTACACGGTCAATATTATTGTCAATACGCTAAAGTATTGTTAATATTATTGACCGTGTAGAGGCCGCTTTAGAAAAAAGTTTTATGTTATTGTTCCCATGGAAACGCCCAAAATAAATTTTGATGGGAAAATGTTTCAAATAAAAGTTACAGATACTTGTGTGTGTAGACAGGGTTTGAAGAAAATCGCGGAAAATTGAAAAAAAAATAAAGTCGCATTTCCGGTTGATAGTTTTTGGCCGAAACCTTTGTGTCCGATGCGGTGGTAGTACCTAGACAGACACGCTTCAGTCAAGTTTCAGCTTCCGCCAACTTTTCCTTTATGAGATATTTTCTTCACACACTCAGACCATTTGCTAAAAATATTATTTTCATACTCAAGGGGGGGGGGACCTCAAAATATGTACTTCCTTTGAAAATTCAATTTCGAAATTTTCGCACGATCGCAATACTTCCTGTTACTAGGAGTAAGAGAAACAAAAAACAATGTTAAGTGGGGAAAATGTTAATAATTTTCTCTTCAATGTGCCAAATAAATAAAAATTAAAAATACACGAGGCAAAACTAATTGACTTAATCACATATTAATTCTTAACTCTATGATTTATTTTCACATGTGGAACAACTTTCTCAGTTTAAGTACTGAGTATAAATTTTCTCCAAGGAAATTTATTAGCTGAGAGAAAGAAAAAAAAACTTAACTGATTATTTTATCTACAAAATGGATCAAGTACAAAAGAAGAAAAAGGCAATTGAATAGAAGAAATACAAACTATATTCCGTGACTTTTGTCTATTTTATGTAGGTGAATTACTTTTTGGATAGGGTGGCTAATACAGCCAATTGGCTTGATTACTTAGTAATTGTGTGCAGAGCGCACTCTTTTATACACCTCGTGAACTTTAATTTTTGGGCGCCACTAGATGACCGTTTACCCCTTATTAGATAAGGCAATAATCTGTTATTAAAAGTGAAATAAATAATACCTGAATTTTATTGGCAAATAATTCTATAACTTTCATTTAATTTGGTTAAATTTTAATGTTCGCTTAACGTTTAACGAATACAAGTTTTCCAATAATTGTTAAATACTTGGAAGGGATGATGTCAATTAGACTTGGGGAGACGAGAGTTTTGGAGAAACATTGGGAGGACACGTAGGGTGACTCCAGGCCAAAAGATTTATCAAAGAGACTAAGCGGGGATTTCGGATTACCTCCTGTCCTGAATAGGATAAGATTGAGGACTTTAGAGATGCGGTGACTGGTCGTACATGGGTGGCTAGTCATTTACATAATATAGGGAGGACGTCTAGTCCCATATTTCAGATTGTGATGATGGAGTTAGGGAAACGTGTATCACTATCTATGTCAGTGTCCCCGTTTAGCAGGTACTAGGTTTCGTGTATTTGGGTGGGCCACACTCTCGCGGGAAAGCCTGGGAGGGTTGGAGCTAAAGAATATTTAAGGATACTGTAGACAGACCGGCAAATTACCGGGGAAGATTAATTAGAGGATTGAATGGGAGGAAATTGGAGGGATCCACGCGGAGGACCCGGGTTCGAGTCCAGCTGTGCTACCCTTAGATTTGTTCTTCCTGGGAGCCAGTGCTGCTCACTGTCCGGTGATGGAAGTGTTGTCTGTAACGAGAGAACACTGTCTGGAGGCTGACAGTGCAGAAAAGGCCCCGGGCGCCAATGACCGTAGATGTTGACGCGGCTTAAATTAAAAAAAAAAAAATTGGAGGGATAAAGCCACATAGGCTTGGGTCCCACGCCGTTAGGCACACAGACTTAATAATAATTTCATGAAATCTTCCCTTGTTATTGCTTCCTCTTACTCCTAGTAAGAAGACGAAATATTTTCAACATCAAGTTTTCACCGGAAAAACAGGTTTTGAGGTCCCCTGAGTCTGAAAAACTGGTTTTTATAACAAGGCCTACGTGTGTGTGTGTGTGCGTGTGTATATGTTTGAATACCGTTGCTCAAAATTTGAAAATCGTAGAACGTTCAAACTAGACATTCCGTTTAGTTATCACCAAGGGATCTGACAGTAAATCATCTGTCAAAATTCCTCAGCCAAAAGTACCATTACCACTGAATTTTTTTTGCAATTTTCTCTAAAATGTCTCGCAACGATTTTCTTGAAAGTTGGTATATCAACTACACATATTAAGAGCTGCAACTTTTATTTGAAATATTTCTCTGGGAAGGAGAGATGAGGTGTTATGTTTTCCTATAAACTGCAATTGCAGATTATTATACAATTCTATAATCTAAATAATATTAATTAGGATATTTTATATTTTGGCAAAATTCTGAGTATGAAGAAAATCGATTGAGAGAAGTGCGTTTTTACTGGACAGTTTTCCAGATTTTCTGCGATTTTCTCCTTCAAAACGCCGACGGATTTAGTCCATTAATTATGATATAGAGACCTATCACTTTTGTTTGAAACTTTTTTTTGATAAAGTCCATTTAAAGAAGTGTAGCGGGGGAGGGTATTCTTTCTTTTTTTATTGATTTAGATTCTTCCATTGAGATGTAATTGAAGTTGAACAAACATTTAGGAAAACTTATAAGTTTGAAGAAAAATTGTATTTCACTCAAAAAACACTACCAGCAACATTTCAATACTGAAGTAATAGATTTTCTGCTTTCTTCTGTTTACAGGAAATGATAACCTAAAAGATGTGTGGGAAATTTTGTCAAAATATTAACACACCTTTCCCCCCAATATACCAAACCATATGGCTTTAGGGGAAATTACAATATATTCTCCAACCATCATTTCCTTATCTTCTGATAAGATTCACTCAACTAAAAGTAATAGCAGCAGCCATTTTAACATCCTATCCACATCAATTTAGCATAAGTTAAAAACACTCGATTTTATATATACGTTCTTGTAAAATAGTCAAACTTTAATATCTTTGTAATCCAGCAATCCAGTTACACATCATACAAATCAGAAAATGAGCTAATAGTATAATTACCATATTTGAGAAGAAAATGTGAAACACTCACACTACTTTTCCTTTTTCTTTTTTATAATTGTTAATATCAAATCACAAATTTCCTTTAAACATCAAATTTTACTCAGTTGTAGAAAACAAAAATATAGAGGTGGGGGAGATAGCTACCTATTCAGGCAGGTGATTACTTTCTAGTCCAGGACAGAGCGTCAGTAATACTGAAACATCCCCATGAAAAACATGAAAATTTCACAGAACTATTAACATCAAACTTTTTCTTTAAATATAAAAGTAATGTTTTTTACCTATGCAATTAGCGTCATGCCAACTTTAAAGAAAATCGTTTTAGCGCACTTTCCAGTAAATTAAAAAAAAAAACTGAAGAAACCTATTGTATAGCGTCGTACTGTTATGATGTTAACAGTACTTTCTTTGAATTTCCTATTTTACCATTGCTTCTAATATAAATTAATGTTATATAGATGTTAGGAATTATTATATATAGGTGTTAGATAATATAGGCTGTATTGATGTGGTACTTTAGGCAAACAATTAACGCTACTGCCCCCCCCCCCGAAACCACTCACAACATAACATAACATGTAACATAACATATAACACAACATATGACATAACATATAACATAACATATAACATAACATATAACATAGCATATAACATAACATATAACATAACATATAACATAACATATAACATAACATATAACATAACATATAACATAACATATAACATAACATATAACATAACATATAACATATAACCTAACCTAACCTAACCTAACATAACATAACATATAACCTAACATAACATCAATTAATTTTTCCGGGTAAATGTTTCAAAAAAAAAGGAGGTAAGTATATGTAAGTGGTATATGTGATGTCGATATACTAAGTTTAAAGAAACATCGCTGAAGAGGTTTTTGAGAAAACTCATGAAAAACTGGAAAAAAAAAAAAATCAGTAAAGCCTCACTCCCGGTTGATGGATCTCCGCGGTGGATGAACCTTCGTGTTAGATGCGGTGTGGTAGTACTAAAACGAAAATACCAAGTTTAAGCTTCCTGCAATTTTTCCGTTTTGGAGATTTTTTATTCACACAGAACACACAGACCCATTTGCTAAAAACATTTTTTTTTCCTGTTTTCCTGTCGATTAGTCGATTTTAGGATACATGTTTCTGTTTTTTTTACAGAAATTTGAGAAAAAAGGTAAGTTTCACCCTTCTGTACATTATTAACTAAGTTTAGATTCAACAATTGATTTAAGAATTGATGGCAACTAAACATTTAATAAAAATTATAATTTTGAAAAAACTTTGACAATTATAATTACGTAAATTGTAGTAAGAGAAAATCGCGAGAAAATATTACTCCAGATTTGTTTTTTTTACTTTCTCTTACTCCTATAACAATCGGAAGTATTGCGATTGTGTCAAATTTTCCATATTGAGTTTTCTCCGTAACTATAGTTTGGAAGTCCCCTGAGTATGAAAAAACAGTACCACTTCTGAGACGAACGTTTCGGGCAAAATCTATCAACCGGAAGTGCGACTGTACTGTTTTCTTTTAGTTTTCGTGATTTTCATTTTCCTGGAAACAGCTCCAGCTATTTTTTTTTTTAAAGTTCGTGTACTATCTAAACACATAAATACGGATCACATTTTATTTGGAATATTTTCCCGGGAAAATTGATTTTTTAGAGGGGGTTTTGGGGGGGAACAGTAGCACTAAGCTTTCCTCTAAAGTACCACTTCAATACAGTATATAGTTTTACTACAAATATATTAACATACATTAGAATTGATGGAATTCCAAATTTGTACATCGGTTAACTGGAAAATGGGACATTACATTGTAGGTTTTGAGTTTTTTTTTGGGGGGGGGGAGGGTATTTTCTCGATAAGAACTCTGTTGAATTTCTTTTTTATTTGGAATGTTAACAGCACTTTTGTTTGAAACGTTTTACCTAAAAAAATATTTTAGTGGAAAAATTCGCACACTTTTAAAGCTACTTCGTTAATTACATCGTTATTAGTCGGAGAAAAAAATAGGAAATTAAGAGAATGTTTCACACAAGATTGGAAGATTGGTGTAAGTTTATTTTTTAACATGATCTTTGAAAGGTGTGGTAGTGTAAGGGGAAAATATGAATATATTCATGCTGTTCACACAAATATGTTGAAAGCAGTGTCATTCAGTCAGTCAGCATTGCCAACTATAATTGACAATCATATGCATAAACATGATCCAGTAACTAGGGAATATTATGTGGCAAGCTTACACCAATATACATGTTTATTGGGTATATCTTTACTGCTAGTTAATAATGGTAATACTATCCTCAAATGGGTCTTTAGCCGACAGTGATCCACTTGTAAATAGGCCATTTACTAGGATTATTAAACCAAAATTACCAATTTACCAATTTAGATTATAATTAGGTAGGATTCAAATTAAATTCTATATTCAGTGGCTTGATGAGAAATAGGTTTGATGAATAGTATCTTCTCTCACATTCTCTACTGTACACTCTCTCTCTCTCTCTCTATCTCTCTCTCTCTCTCTGTTGCAATAGTAATTCGATGTTAGTACCTCTATGTACAAAAACACACTTTGAAACGTACACACGACTTCCCCCCCTTCTACTGCAATTATTACCATTCCAATTAATAGATTTTTTTTTTTTTTTTTAAACTTACAATGTTTACTGAACTTTAGTTGAGCTTATATTTAGATATAAATAAAAGATGGCAGGCATTATATTTACGAACCAGAATGTATGGCAGCGCGTATTGTCACAATACTTTAGCAAAACTTGTAAGCGAAAGTTATAAATTTAAGTTTTACTCATACGTTTTTCTAGAATTATATATTTTAATAATATTTTTCGAAATAAAAGGAATAAAATATAAATTTCGAGATAGAAGGGAAATATGTTTCACATAAAAGGGATGAGGTTTGTATGTGTGTTCATCAATAAGCATTCCAACGTTTTATGGACAAACAGAAACCAATTCTGTAAAGCCGCACTTCCGGTCACCCGATTTTTTTCATATTTGGAAATATTCTAGTAATGCAGTCCCTTAAGATGGTGGAACCATCATCATCAGCATAATTGCACTTAACTAGTACATATAGCATTCAGGGTAAAACTTAACTAGTGATAGTTACTGCGTGTTGTAGATAGTAAAAAATAAAAGTTAAAGAAAATCTTTGGAGCCATTTGTGAGAAAATTGGGGAAAACTAAAAAAAAGATAAAAGCAACAAAAAAAACAATCGCTTGATAGATATTTTCTGATAGAAAACTTTGTGACAAATCCGTATATGGACATAGCAAACGGAATATCAAGTTTGAAATTTCTCCGAATTTCCACAGTTTTGAGATCTTTTGCCAACACATACATATACACAACACATAGACAAAGTTCCAGGCATACACATGATCTTTTACACTTTCTCTTATTGCGGTAAAATAAGATATTTTTTGGAAATGATGTTTTCACCGGAAATACATGTTTAGATATCTTCTGAGTGTACAAATAATAAGTATAAGTAAAGTTATGTCATTTTTTTTTTACCAGGCAAGCATTACGTACAACTGTACCGATTAGGTATCTTGGACGCAGGCAAATTAGCAAACATATTTTACCACATATTACTCATTTTAATACCTCAATTAAAATCTAATGTCAAGACTGGGAATCAAACCCAGTATCGTCACAATACAACACATCAGCTTTACGGTCCGCGCCCTTCCACTAATCACTCAGCTAAAGGGGTGCCTAATATGTAAATTAGTTAACCGGAAGTGCTACTTTACACAAGTGGTTTTTCGAGATTTTTCGGAGTTTTTTCGGAAACTACGGTAACGATTTTTACTTTCTCTTACTCCTAGTAAGAGGAAGTATTGTAATTGTGTCAAATTTTCGATATTGAGTTTTCACCGGAAATATCCGTTTTGAGGTCCCCTGAGTCCAAAAAAGTGGTTCTTAGCAAATGGTCTGTGTGTGTATGTATGTGAACAGCATAGCTCAAAAACGAAAAATCGTAGAAAGTTCAAACTTGATATTACGTTTAGGTACCACCATGGGATCTGACGGTGCGTTATGTGCCAATATTCCTCAACCGGAAGCACCACTTTACTAGTTGTTTTTTTTACGTTTTTGCGATTTTCTCAAAAATGGCTCCGACGATTTTCTTTAAACTTGATATCAACTACACATACAAAGAGCTACAACTTTTATTTGAAACATTTCTCCAGGAAAATTCATTTAAGGGCACTTCTAGGTGAGGGGTGGGGTTAATTTTCCATCTAAAGTGCTATTTCAGTTTATTAGACAATTCTGTCATCTAAATAATGTTAATTAGAATTAAATATGATGTTGAAATTCCGAGTTTGAAAAAAATCATAACCGGAAGTGCGTTTGCTTTGACACTTTACTAAATGATTCTTTCATTTTTTCGCGATTTTCTCAAAAATGACTCCGACGATTTTCTTGAAACTTCGTATACAGAATAAAAATGCAAAGATCTACATCTTTTATTTAAGACGTTTCTCTGGAAAAATTCATGTAAGGGCAGTTTTAGGGGAGGGATGGGTTTGCAGCTTCCCCTAAAGTGGTATCATAGTTGATTATACAATTCTATCATACAAACAAAATTAATTAGAAATAAACAGATGGCCAAAATTCCAAGTTTTAAGAAAATTGTAAGCCGGAAGTATGCTTATACTCAACAGCTTTCTCAGTTTTCGACGAATTTCGTTATATTTGGCACACAAACTATAACATTTGTCAATTATAATTTTGAGAACAGGAGTAAGAGAAAGTTGTGTGAGTGTTTCACACCAGATTTTTTTTATACTTACAATACTCACGGTACAGGAAAATTTATCACTTTTTTTTGAAACATTTTTCTCAAAAAACTGATTTTAGTTGGATTTTGAGGGGTCTCTCCCTAAAAAAAAAACCTATGGCGCAACAGCCTATGAAGGACCATGGCTTGGCAGACGGCGATTTGAATAGGGGGGCATGTAGTAAGCAAGCCGCAGTTCCCACACCGTTTAGTTCCGGCCTTCGCTACCTAGGGGCTACTAACTGTAGCTTCCCATTTTTTATCACGATACTGGGTCAACACCGACTTTGCCCTTACTGGAATCGAACCCTGAATTCTCGCACGAAAGGGGAGTCCGCTAGCACTAGACCAATGCGTGAGGACTAAGGGGTCTCTCAGTTTCCTTTAAATTTAAACCGATACTATGTATCTTAAGATAAAGAGCCGCTCACTGCGATATTCAGGTATATATATATATGTATGTATAATCCCTACCATCTTTTTTTATGGCCAGCCCATCTAAACGTTTCTAAATTTTGCAATTATAAAGAAAGTTTTTTAATTAAATTGCATTAATTGGAGTTAGAGAAAGTCGTGTGAGTGATTCACACCAGACTTTTTAAAGTTCCGAAATATATTGATCAATTATTGGTTTTAAGCTGCAGAAATAAAGAGATTTCGAAATCATTCTTCTTATTTCAAATTGGACCAAATATTTTTTTATAATGAATTCTTAATGCTAGAACAGTTGCATTTCATGAAAAATGGTTATTGAACGAGAAAAATTCGTTGAATAGTCGCTGAGATATTCAATTATGAATCTAGAGAAATTTTCTGCCTTTTGATTGCTTTTGTTCCACATTGATTAAATAAATAAAAAGGAATCATATATTTGGAATGTTTGAAAAAATTTCGTGGGTGTAACATCTGGAATTATTGTCACTAAAGTGGCATATTTTCCCAAACAGGTGAGTGTGTTATGTTAAAAATATCGCCCTAAGTATATATCACACGAATATACCTATTATTTTTTATTTAAAATATTTTTCAAAAGGAAATTGATTTTTTTTTTACGTTTGGGATGCTGAGATGTCCTCATCACTTGGTCGAAATTAAACATACACTATTTAGTAAATTGCCAATCAGAATTGTGTGAATTGCAGTATGAGATGTTGTGTTTGTATCGCACGAGAAATGTTTTTTTAAACAAATTTATAAAAAAAAAACATACTTTTACTTGAGAAAGTATATACTATCTCAAGCAGGATCTCTTGATTGTGTGGTAATCCGAGTCATAAATGGTTTCAAGAGGCTTCCCCATTATAATTCCATACTGAGCATTCACTCCCTTAATAGACCCTTAAAAGAAGCACTTCCCCTATGAATATATCATTAAAATGACATAACCAGCTCTGTAGTATACTTTCTATGTGGGTGCATTTATTATTGGATTATTGTATATATGATGACGAGGTAATTACGACATATAAGAAAATGCCTATACGATAATGTTTTCATCAGCTCTGTCAGCATAGTCTATATTTGTATAGCGCAATTAGTTATTGGTTGAAATTGAACAATTTGAAGAGAAGAATTTGTTTATTTATTAACGCTGCTATTATTTTATTTGTGGCTGGAAATGGGTCGGAGAGATTTTATTGGTTTCAACATTAGAAGCAAAATAATTCAAACAGCACTAATTTGGAACGAGGGAGCAGCTCCACTTTAAAGTATAGAAAATCTGGCAAGCATTCATACGACTCTCTCTCACGGCAATTTTTATAATTACAATTAATAAATTTTCTTTAAACTTTCAAAGTTTACTAACAAAAAAAAACAAACAAATTTTAGCTGGACATACGTTACTAATAAATATAACATAACATACTACTACTATGTTACATAAATGTAACGTAACGGTACTAATAAATACTAGTGGTGGTTATTATTATAATTGTTTGCACGGTAATGGGATTTGTACTGTAGCGCCCTCTACTTCAACATCTTGTTAACAGTACTTTAAATTTAAGCCGAAATCACAAGTCAGCACAAAAACTCAAAAAATCTCGGAAACCTATTGTGCAAAGTCGCAATATAGAGTATTCGGTAAAAAATATTGTTTTTTCTTATACAGGCGATCTCAAAACGTTCCGGTTAAATTGTCCGGTTAAATTGTCGTTGAATTTGGAATTCTATTAATGCTTTTAATGTGTATTAATATTATGTAGGGGTAATACATATAGTATTATACTGTAGTTGTATTTTAGAGGAAAGCATAACGTTAATGGTCCCTCAGAACCCCCCAGAAATCAATTTTTCCGGACAATGTTTCAAATAAAAATGGTAGGTATTTCTATGTGTAGACAGTATACAAAGTTTAAACAAAAACGTTGAAGCTGTTTTGGAGGAAACCAAGAGAAACTGAACAAAAACGTTCATTAAAGTCGCACTTCCGGTGGTGTATTTTGCCCGTTACATTCGTGTCAGTTGTATTGATGATAGTCTTAATCCAGAATATCAATTTTGAACTTCCTCCCACTTTTTGTTGTTGAGATATTCTGTTAACATACACACACCTTTCGGTGAAAATATTTTTTTTTCGTATTTAGGGAACGTGTATATATCCGGTGAAAACTCGAAATCGAAAATTTGATACGAAAGCAATATTTCCTTTTACGAGCAGTAAGTAAGAGAATGTAAACAAAATCTTAGTTTAACTTAGAAAAGTTGTGATAATGCAGTAAGAGAAAATCGTGTCAGATCTTGTTTCCTATAATAAACAAAATATATATATATTTTCCTGACACTGACAGGCAGATGATTTGCTGGATATTTACTCTTTTCCCTAATAAAAAGCGGGAAAAAATAAATTTTAATTAAAAAAATTCATTTCAACGAATTGTTTTAATTTATG
Source organism: Triatoma infestans (assembly GCA_011037195.1). Classification (NCBI taxonomy): domain Eukaryota; kingdom Metazoa; phylum Arthropoda; class Insecta; order Hemiptera; family Reduviidae; genus Triatoma; species Triatoma infestans. The sequence continues at coordinate 20,138 of JAAEAF010004280.1, forward strand.
TGAGAACTTTGTACATCTAGTTTTTTTTACGATTAATTAATCTAATAAAAACATCAAGGATAATAATTAAATGTTAATATTACGATTAACCCTTGGCTGAATAGAAATTTATAGGCAATATATTTTTAATTGCATCTTTTATATACTTTAATAAAATATATTAAACTCTTATGGAGTAATAAAATTGAGTATTAATAAATTTAAATTTTTGTTTTTTATTGAGAAGTGAAACTCATTCATTAAATTTTTATTAAGTTTTAATTACTTTTAAAAAGACGAGTTGTAGTGTCGTCGTGTTTAAATTTAAAAAAAAAATCTCCCAACTTTCTATTACCACACAACAATACAATATATCTAATTGAAAAATATTCTCTAAAATTGTTATGTTTACAAAACAAAAAAGGTGGTAGGGTGTTATCATGCATACCTGAGTATACCTAGTATGAGAACGCCCTCTGCCTCAACTAAAATCGTAGCTACAGTTTACAAATGTTAACATAATTGACAGCTTGAAATCAGTATTTCTAGAGAAATCTTTTAAATAAAAAGTAATAATTTCATCTGTGCAAAAGTTTAAAGAAAATCATCGCACTTCCGGTTAAACGATTTGCTTCGAATTTGGAATTCTATCAATGCTTGTAATATATATTAGTATTATGTAGGTGGCAAAAACCTTACTCTGAAATGGTACTTCACAGGAAAGCATTACGCTACTATTCCCCTCAGAAACACCCTACCCCCCCAAATAAATTTCCTGGAGAAATGTTTCAAGTAAAAGTGGTAGGTATTTATGTGTATAGACAGGGTTTAAAGAAAATCGTTTCGTGAAGCCGATTTTTAAGAAAATCGCGAAAAACTGGAAAAATCTATTAAAGTTGCGAAACACACACACACACACACACATAGATACGCTAAAAATCATTTTTTCTTACTGCATGCAAATTTTTCAAATAACTATATGGAACAGATACCCCATGCGTGCCTATCTTGCGAGTAAGAGAAAGTGAGAATCTGGTTTGAAACAATCACACGACTTTCTCTTGACAAATTTTAGTTAAACTTGAAATTTACTCATTAGTTCTAAAGAATATATAGAGATGGTAGGAGGACATTAACCTACCCAAAGCAGGTAGTAGCTGAAATGATTGTACTGAAGTCCAGAAGATAGTGTCATTAACATTGAACAAGCCAGATTTTTTATTTGAAATTTACAAACTGCAAGAGCAAAGAAGCTCTCGCAACAAGTAAATAATATAACATAAGGAGACGTGAGAAGCCAGTGGTGGTTTCTTTCTAAGTACATTATTTATTTACTGTGTCCATCGCCGAGGGAATTGCGCGCCCAGCGCCGCTTGTGAGATTGTGAGAAAGGGATAAAGATGAATGGTGATGAATTAGAAGATGTGGATGATCAGAGAGGAAAGATCGCAATTTTTTTGTAGTGAATTGAGAAGTCTTTAATAAATAGTGTATGCAAGTCGTTATGGAAACATGTGAGAATTGTAGGCTGTAAAGGCTGAAGGTGATGGATATTACAGATAATCGCAAAGACACATACACTCATTATGGCCTACCATACTTGAGCCGTAAGTCCAGATAGGATTCAAAAGTGCAATGTATATGAGAACTTTATTGCTTAATGTCTGTTTTATAATCGTCAAGTAGACGTACTAGTAAGTGGAAAGTGTGATGCAGAGTAAGTGTAAATAAGAGTGTAATCTGATATACAGGAGTTTATCCTGACGGTTTGAAAAGATTTATCCAGATGATTCGACGAACAGATTGTTCGTCTAAGCACCCTCAGACGCTATATTTTGGCATTTTTGAATATTTACTCCTATTATCGATTTAGTAAACCAAAGTTCAAGAGAGATGACCAAATGGTGTAGCAATATGCGGCTGGGCTATACAGGATCAATATGTGGTGAAAGAATATGTACAGCATTTAGATAAGTGAAAAATGTAGAGTGAGGGAACCAAATTTATATTTGAAATTTATCGAAACAGATTTCACAGAAACTAATATAATCCATTTTTTTTCCAGGAAAAGTATCAAATAAAAGTGATACGTTTATATATCTGTGCAATTCTAAGTTTAAAGAAAATCGTTGTAGTAGTTTTCTAGAAAATTTAAAAAAAAAAAATATTCTATAAATTCGTATTTCCGGTTAACTGGATTTCCGTCAATTTCTATTATCGCAAAGTACGACTTTCCACCACCTAAATAGTTTTAGAGGCAAACTATATATTAATTAAAAATTCCATGTTCCATGTACATATATATATTGATTGGTTAAAATTGTGATATTTGCAGTAAGAAAAAGTCTTGTGAGAGTTTCACTTCACATTTTCGTAAGTATATTGTAGAAATTCTGCAATACAATTTCAGAAATTTTTCTCATTAAGTTCTGTTAACTTTAAAGTTTATTTTGCACTTTTTATTGTTTAATATCGGCAAATAAATTGGAAAGACCATTACTATTGTTTGTTTTGTTATTTTATAGAAGTTGGGAGAGAATCTACTGAGAAAACAAAACTGAACTTTGAGAATTTTTTTTTTTAATGTGTCAGTAATCGTGATCCCAATAATTGAATTACTGTGGGGCCAGAGTTCAGTATACTATAATATTAATAAAGGTAGTATTATGTATGAAAAATGAAAAAGTCAAAGAGAAAAAATATCTTGATCTGAAACACGCACACTACTTTCTCTTACTGCATTTACTAAAATTCTAATTGACAAATTTTTTTGAGGCTTCAAATTGTCATAAAGGAATAAATATATATTAGACTTAAATTTATAAATGGAGGGAATTATAGCTGTTAGTTTTTAGGACAGTGGTTTCACATGGATGAGATTAAATTTTTATAGCAACGCCCTCTTCTATCTTCCTCCCAAACTTGCCTCTTCGGCAATTTAAAGTTTTAAGTTTGAACACAGTTCCGATCTTTAAACTTAAATACTAAACTTAAATTCAGTTTTTACGGAAAAATGTATCAATATGAAAAGTGATGATAATATCTTTGCAGTTAGCGTTCACAATTTAAAAAAAATTTTTGAAGCCGTTTTATAGAAAAACATAAAAATTCAAAGCACTTCTCAGAAAAAGTCGTACTAATTTCCGATTTAATAGATTTTCTTCAAACAATACTTTTAATATAAAATCACATATTATTATAGTGGATCCTGCGTGACATGTCTCCGGAACACTAGGCCCTCACTGGCAGTAATCTAATGAGATGTTAAAAATTCATTTAAAGGGGTTTTTTGGGGGAGGAAGTTTAAGGTGTTTTTTGTTTTCCTCTAAAATGTTTTGTTATACTATAGTTTATATTACACAATTCTATCATTAAATAATATTAATTATAATTAAATATGTTGCTAAAATTCCAAGTTTAAAGAAGACCGGTTGACCGGAAATGCGTTTTTACTAAACAGTTTTTTTCTTCAGTTTTGTTTTTTTTTGCGATTTTCTCTATTAAATAAATCGATGGATTTCATTGAATTTGTTGCACTAACTAATGAATACAATGTTCTATCACTTTTAAAATTTATATCAGTCATTTAGAAACCTTTTTTTTTTTTCGGAGAAAGTTCATTTAAAAAATTTTGGTAGAGGGGTGGAATCAGAGACATTTTCCGTGGTAGCCTGCTTCATTTTGTGGTCATCGACCGGTTTCGGGCGTTCGTCCATCTTCAGGATGCGTTTTTTAGACAGTCTGACAACACAGACTCGCACAGAGCAAACTTAGTTTCACACTAACTGAGACATATTTTTAAAAAACTAAACTCTTAAACTAGGTCAAGGGATGTGGCCAGATGGGTGGGAAAACACGTGTTTGGGTTGTTAAAGGGCAAATTTTTCTTACAGTGGACACAACACGTGGAGATTTACTTACAATTAACTAACCAAATTAGAATATAAAAAATACACAAAATAAATTTAAATAAAATTAAATAACGATTAAAGTAACATTTTTTTTTTTCTTTTTTTTTTTTATATATGTATATCTAAACTAGTAAATTTAAATAAACTAGTAACTTATAAACTAGTAAATTTATATATACCTAGTAGATTTAAAACTAAACCTAAAACTAAAGTCTGTTTAAGAACTATTTGTTGCGTGTGTAATGTTTGCACTGGTAATTGTGTTTCTGTTGCCATTGTGGGAAGAGTGTTTTGAATAATGGTTCACTGGCAAATTTTGTCTGTTCATTTATTAAGTTTTGTGTCTTGCGTTTATATATTTCGAGTTGTTCTACTATGTCAAGTCGTCGTCCTTTGTGGCCAGAGTGTATTAGCTTCATCGTGGTCGTTATGTCATCGGGTTTGTGTTTATTAGTGTTTAGGTGATTGGCGTAATTTGAGTCAACTTTGTTGTATTTGTATGATCTGATGTGTTTGGTAAATCGTTCCTTGATTTTTCTGCCGGTCTGCCCCACGTAAATGTTGTCACAGTCCGGGCATTTCAACTCGTAAACCCCACTGCTGTCATACACGTCAGTGAACTCGGTACGAGTGCGGAGTTTGTTGCCTAATTTGTTGTTTGTTCGGAAGGATGTCTTAATGCCCAGTTTTTTGAAAAAATTTGTGAGTTTGTACGTGTGGCTTCCAATATATGTGAATGTGGCGAATTTGTCTGCTGTTTTTTTGTCAGTCCTATTTCGGTGGTGTGGTTCGTTTTTGAGGAGTTTATTAACGATGTTTGTATTGAACCCATTGTTTTCAGCTATTTTGTAGATTGTCTGCAATTCTTGTGCGTGGTTTGCGGGTGTGAGGGGTGTGTATTTAAGTCTGTTCGTCAGGTGTCTAAGTGCAGCTAGTTTGTGTTGGGTGGGGTGGTTGGAATTGTGGGGTATGATAGCATCTGATGTAGTTGCTTTTCTGTATATTCCGTATTCTAGTTTATGGTCGGTTCTTGTGAGTTTCATGTCTAAGAAGTTGAGGGTGTTGTTCGTTTCTTTTTCATATGTGAATTTTATTTTCTTGTTTATGTTGTTGAGGTAATGTACTATTTTGTCTACGTCTATGTCGTTTTGCAATATGAGGAATGAATCGTACACGTATCGTGCATAAAATGTTACCCCGAACTCCTCTTTCAGTTTGGGCACGTAAGTTTCTTCCATGTTTTGTATAAATATTTCTGATAGTATGGCCGATGTGGGGTGCCCCATTCCCAGTCCGTCGGTAGCAAGGTAGAACTTGTTATTATGCATATTGTTTTTTATCTTGATATAAAAGAAACGGGGTGTTAAGAATATAGAGTATTCCACCCAAATAGTGATGTGTGTATAAGTGTAAATGGTGTTTATTTTGGGATGAATGTATTTATAGGGATGAGTGTATTTATATGTGTGATTCTCATATTATAGAGATGTTGGAAATAAAGATTGAGGGTCGAGACTGGCAATTGATAAGCCTAGTCGACCAGTGTGGTTGAATGCCAAAGGCAGTTTGTGAAGGCGCTAATGGCCATGGAAGTTGCTGCACCGACAAAAATAAACATTAAGTGAAATTTATTAGTTGTAAGAAAATTTCTAAAATATGAAACTATATACATGCGGCCTTTAAGAGAATGTCGTGTTAGTGTTTCATATAATTTTATAACCAATTCTATTCGCCAAAAAAAACTTCCTCAAACTCAGAGGACCTCAAAAACATAAATTTCGTTGAAAATTAGTTTTCCCTTTCTTAAAATTAAGTTAAACTTTCTCCATCTCGAGGTTTTTTTTTTTTTTATGTGGTAATCAAATTAATATTTTAAATTTTAATTCAATTCCAACGGGAAAAGATATACTGTAAAATTCTGTATTCAATATAATAAATAATTAAAAATAATACGTAATTAGTATAAATAAAATATTTAAGAGCATGTTCAAGATAAAGACATTACCATTTGGAAAAGCACTTTCTAGGATTGGAAAGTTGGTGGTAGTTTTACTACGAGGAGGCGCTCTTTCCCGGACCTCTTAAAGTATTTAATTATTCACAGTAAAGGTAAATAATGTTGTTCTAACACTCTCTAGGTGTTTGACTTTTGTTTAACTCAGTGGTTTTTATATCTCTTCACTATTCATTTAATTGATTAACCACCAACCATGTAATTAATAATAAATAAAAGAAATACAAATAAAAAGAATTCATATCCATAACATATTTCTGTTAATTTTTCTCTTACTATTGTGAAAGAAAGGACTTTTTCGTGGCATTTTTTTTTAAAAAGGCTTTTTAACCAGAAATACATGATTTAATATCTGGTTATGTAAAAACAGAAACAAAAATCTGGTGTGAAATTTCTCTTACACTAATTAATACAATTTGATCTAGCAATTTTCTTTAAAATTGCAACTTTACAATCATTATTTTGGCGGGCTATAAAATGGTCGTGTGGATTTTACTTGTATTCGTGAATGGCCTTAGCGCTCTATGTCCAAACCAAGAAAACTTGTGCTAATTTAAATTTAAATTAACTGACAGCCCCCCTATTGCCCCTCTAAATTCATTTTTTTTTTTTTTAAATGTTACATAAAAAATGAGACGTTTCTAACTATGCAGCAACATTGCAAGTTTAAAGAAATTCGTTGTAACCGTTTTTCGAGAAAATCCCCCCCCCCCCCAAACTCAAAAACCTATTCTTAAATATCGCACTTTCGGTTAAACGATTTCCTTTAAATTTAAAATTCTATCAATGCCTCTAATGTATATTAATATTAAGTAGTTGGTAAAAAACCATATATTATACTGAAATGGTAGTTTGAAGCAAAACTGAATTCCCAACAAATCAATTTCCACAGGAAAATGTTTCAAATAAAAATGATAGATATTTATTTGTGTAGCGATAATTTACGAAGTGATGTTTAATAAAGAAAAATTGTTGGAGCCGTTTTCGAGAAAATTACAAAGAATTGAGAAAAAAACAATCAGTAATGTCAAACTTTCGGTTGATAAATTCTGTCCGAAATCTTCGTGTTTGCTGTGATGGTAATACACAAAGCTATGTTTGAGATTCCTGCAACTTTTCGTTTTTTGAGTTATTCTGTTAACATACACACGCAAGCACACACATACACACACTTATACTCACATATATTATATATATATATATATATACACCTCCGAGTAACCTCCTTAAAATCAATTTTCTTGATAAAAAAAAAGGTTAAAACAGAAATGATATAGTTGTTGTGGTGAAATATGGGAGAAATGAAATAGTCTATGTTATAGCCTATATATATGTGCGTATATAGAATATGTAATGTGCATACAATATTTAATGAAATTGTTGGAGCGGTTTCTGAGAATATCACAACAAAAGAACTGAAAAATCCAATCAGTAAAGTGGTACCATCCATCCGTACATATTTACACACACACACGCATATATATATAGAAAGAGAGAGAGAGAGAGAGAGTGTGTGTGGAAAGAAGGAAGACGGAGTGACACAGGGAGAAAGGCCAATTTCTAAAAACCACCTTTCATCCTCAGGGTACTTCCAAACGTGTACATTCGTAAAAAAAAAAAAAAAAAAAATTCAAAAATTGGACACAATTGCAGTGATTGGATTATTAATAAAACAATTTTACTAATGATATCCATTACCTAAATTAAACTATTACAACTAATAATAAATTCCCCCCTTCAGATATTCATTTTCTCATTTAATAAAGGCAAAAATATTTTTTCTCAACAATTAACAAATGGTATATTTCAATTGTTATAACTCGTAGATGGAATTAATTAATTTTAACTTTTTTTTTCTTTTTTCATTAATAGGCTAATTAAAGTAGAGGAAATGTATTGCAGCAAGTTGTTCTACATATTAACTAGTGAACATAACATCACCTTAAATACTATATAACAAATTACAGTTAACCTTTCAAGGTAAAAAAAAAAAAATTGAAGTCAAAACTGTTTTGCCCAAATAACTTTCAAAGAACATTTATTTCAAAAGGAAAAGCATTTTTTAAATTAGCAGTTATGTATAAAAATAACTTCCGGTTTTTGCTTTCTCTAACTGCTGAAAGAGGAAATATTGTGATCGTGTCAGATTTTCCTAATTGAGTTTTTATTAATATTGAGATTTATTAATAATATACTGAATATAATTCAAATTAACATTATATCGATCCCGTATTTTCGAGAATTTATGAATGTATATATTAATGATGGTAAAATTTCTTTAATTAGAAGTAACGATCGTACACTATCGGCCAGCTGTTTCCTGTCGTAATAATGTGACGTTGTATTAAATGTCTTCTTTGTTTGTCAAATAGTGGGCAAAATATTTCCATGTTTGATCCTAGTATTGTCGCAGGTGCAGCTATATGAAATCTATTGTAAATAATGTCTAGTTCTACCATGACCTGTCAGAACCTGTATCAGTGGTAGTTAGTTTTAAAATAATGTAGTCGTTCCCTGTCTTGTACTGTACGGCGGGTTTTCCTGCCTTTATTGTATTCTGTTGACGCCAATATAACAAATATTGAGTTGGCAATCGACATACACATATGGTTTTTTTCATTATTAAAAAACATGTGTGGCTTCTTAAAATAATAAGTTTTTGTATTTTTATAAATATTTTTTTGTGTTTCACTCAATGAACTGTGAACCTGCAGTAGATTTTTATTTATCGTCAATAATCACATCAATATTGGTCCTCCGGGCCGGATCAATGTTGATGTGATTATTGACGATTAATAAAAATCTACTGTAGGTTCACAGTTTATTGAGTGAAACACAAAAAAATATATATAAAAATACAAAAACTTATTATTTTAAGAAGCCACACACATGTTATTTAATAATGAAAACCACCATATGCAAATGCCAGTTGCCAACTTAATATTTGTTACATTGGCGTCAACATATTTGTTTCCATTTATTTTCCCCATTTCTCGACACATTTGGTTCTCAGTTTTCTTTTCAGATAAGTCTTTGATGCTTTGTAGTAGTAAGGTCTCTAGCCCTTTTTCTGCTGTTGCTTTCCTAGCCAGTTCATCAAATTGTCAATATGTGTGTCGTTAGTATGTATGTGAAAACAAAATATCTCAAAAAAAGAGGGGGGATCACAGGAAACTCAGATTTGGATTCTATTTAGATAGTACTACCATCGCTTCTGACATGAAAGTTACGGGCAAAATCCATTAACCGGAAATGTTACCCAACTGAAAGAATATTTTTTATTTATCCAGTTTTTCGCGATTTTCTCGAAAATGGTTACAACAATTTTTTTTTTTTTTAAACATCTAACTATTTACAAATGAATATCATAACACTTTTATTTGAAAAATTTTGGAAATTGGGAAATGGGAGGGGGGCGTTTTTACTGGACAAACAAGAAAAATTACCGTGTCACAAATGGGTACGACAATTTTTTTTCCCTCCCTGATGCCATATTGAGGTTAAAAATATTTTTAACGTAAAGAGTAAATCTTTTTGTATGGATAAGTATGCCAAATAATTTACCACAAGAAAAAAAAAAACAAAAAAAAAAAAAAAACAGATAAAATAAAATATACGTATTAAATGTAATTTTCCTAAAGTAAAAAAAAAAAAGAAAACTTTTAGGAAAATTAAAATAATAATAATAACAATAAAATATGAGGGCAAGATTATTATGCATGGAATGAGGCTGGAAAGTTTTTTAGAGTGGTCAAACTTGGAAATGGTCCAATTAAGTCCTTTAGTTTTGGAAGCACCCTCATTTCAATATATCAACTTATATTACCAACATCTTATATATATATATCTTTTGTAAATTATATTTCTTTATATATTAATATATGGATATATTCTTTATAAATGGTTAACCATTCTGTTACTAATGAAGATCATACATTAGGTGATAATTACTTTGCTTACTTATCAACAACGCCTTTGAGGCCGTGTAACATGACTAAGATGTTAGATATGTAGAGAGAGTAAAGCCCTATAAAGCCAAATCCACCAAATCTACTGTGGCTCTCTCTAGGTGTCAGTTTGTTGGTACAATAAGAAGGTCGATTGTAAAATGTATTTTGTTTAATTAATTGTGTGTTGTGAGCTTATTGTTGAGAACAGGAACTAGAGTTTGTTAGTCGGTACGCTGAACCCAAAAAATTGTTGCTTATATGATCTTTCCTCTGCAGACCCTATAGTGTATGTACTGTATGACTTTTGGCAATTCTCGTGTAAGTGCTGTTCGTATTGTTAGGGGCGGGATACTCGCAGAGTCGCGCCAGGATCTCCTGATTTTTTGTATCACCGGAAATACACATTTGGAGGCTTAACTGAGTACTAAAAAATGGTTCTGCGTGAACAGCAAGGTTCAAAAACGAAAAGTCGCAGAAAGTTTAAACATGATAGTCCGTTTGGGTACCATCATCAAGGCATCCGACAGTAAGTTGTCTGCCAAAAAATCCTCAACTGCAAGTACCAGTATACTGAGTGGATTTTTAAACTTATTGTTACTTTCTCAAGCAACTGGCTGCAACGATTTTCCTTAAACTTCAAACATACATTATGTACATAAGTAGACCTATGACTTTTAATTGAAATATTTTTCTAGAAAAGTTCATTTAAGGGTAGTTTTTTGGGGGCGAGTTTGTTTATGCTTTCATGTAAAGTGTTTTTTACTTTCTCTTACTCCTAGTAAGAGGAAGTATTGTAATCGTGTCAAATTTACGATATCGAGTTTTCACCGGAAATATCCGTTTTGAGGTCCCCTGAGTCCAAAAAAGTGGTTTTTAGCAAATGGTCTGTGTGTGTGTGCGTATGTGTATGTGAACAGCATAGCTCAAAAAGAAAAATCGTTGAAAGTTCAAACTTCATATTCCGATTAGATATCACCATGAGATCTGACAGTGGGCCATCTGTCACAATTCCTCAACTTTACAAGTTGGTTTGTTTACTTTTTTGCGGTTTTCTCAAAAATGGCTCCAATGATTTTCTTGAAACTTGGCACATCTACTACACATACAAAGAGCCAGAACTTTTACTTGAAACATTTCTCCGGAAAAATTCATTTAAGGGCAGTTTGGGGGATGGTTGAGGTTTGGTTTTCATCTAAAGTGCTATTTCAGTTTATTAGACAATTCTATCATCTAAATAAAATAAATTAGAATTAAATGTATGGTTGAAATTCCGAGTTTGACAAAAATCGGACGACAGGAAGTGAGTTTTTGCTGAAATGTATTTTTCAGTTTTCTGGTATTTTCTCGGAAGCAGCTGCAACTATGAATGTGAACTACACATATAATGAGCTACAACTTTTATTTGAAAAATTTCTACTGATAAAGTCAATTAAAGGGGCGTTTCATTAAACTTGGTATACTTTTATTTGTAACTTTTTTCCGTGAAAATTGACTTTGGACGGGTTCTGGAGAGGGGGAGCTTCCCTTAAAAAAATTCGTTTTATTAAGTTTTGATACTCCCCATTGAAATAAACATTGAAGACAATTAAATTCATAGTAAAAAGTTTGGAGAAAATTTGCCAGTAATAACTATGTAAATTACGGTAATAGAGAGTCGTGTGAAGATTTCACACCAGGTTTTTTTTTCACTTTATTATCAATAATAAATAAAAAAATAAAATAAACGTACTTGACCTAGATATCACATTTATATTTAGTAGTGTTATATATTTAGAAATGCACATGTGCGTGTACCAGTTCTAAATATTAAAAATAATATATAAATCTGTTGCAGATGTTAATAATATTTTGAGTTATTCTCACATAGCTCCTTAAACATGGATCCTTAAATTTTGTTTTTGTTTTATATAATATTTCTAATTAAATATTTTTTTTAAACAAAAAAGTGACTTGCAGTAATGGTTGTTAGTCAAACTATAAATTAGAAACAGTGACTGACATATGAATGAAGGTCTTCTGAATATAGCAACTATATCTGTATTCACAATCACAATCTAATCAACAGGTTACAAAGCCGGTGGAGTTTGCAATAGTGCTAAAATCAACCGACCAACGCCTATCGATCTACAATGTTGACCTTTTCATCAAGTCGTTGTTTTTTGCACCGATTTCATGCATGCGATTAATATGTGACATTCTTTTTTTACATCCGGTATTTCAAATTTTCAAAATTAAAGTTGTCACCGGAAGTATATGTTTTCAGGCCCGGAATACGAATAAAAAGAAGGTTTTTAGCGAATGATCAGTGTGTTGAAACAAAATACCACAAAAATTAAAAAAAGACGCAGGAAATACCAACTTGAAATTCCGTTTAGATACTGCCACAGGTGGCGACAATGAGGTTTTGATTGAAATTTGATTTTTGGGGGGTTAAGGGACAGAAACATTAAACTTTCCTCTAAGGAACCACTACAATATAATATATGGTTCTACTGATTGCAAAATATTACTAGAATTTCAAGAAAATCGGTTTGAACAGAAAAGGATATGGACTTTTTTGGAATTTTCTCAAAACAACTCCAAACACATTTCCACTTTGGGGGAGGGTGAATCTTATCCTAAGATTAGAATGGTCACTCAATTCAGGCTATCTTCATATTGCGCGACATTTTATGCCCTCGGAACATGTCTTCTTCTCATGCCTTCTCAGAAAGCATTACATTGCTAAATATTTCCTTACTAATAGTCTTGGCCAACTTTTAAATATCCTCGCTCAAAGGTGCACAGTGGAGCTCTTCTAGGTACTTGCGGGTATAGAGGCGGTTGAGTTGGCTAAAGTGGAAACCACATTACCGTTTTCTTACCAGATGTTTAGTTGTCTTCAAGATTCACCAGTGGGGAGAATATCAACTTTATAAAAACTATTTTATGGGGGAACATAACCTCTCACTTCTCCCCAAAACCTCCCTTAAATGAATTTATTTGGGAAACTAATTCAAACAAAAGTGCCAGGCTCTGTACGTATAGTTAACATAACAAGTTTAATGAAATTGTTGTGGTGGTTGGTTCCGCAGAGCTGGAAAGCATAGAGACATTTTCCATAGTAACCTGCTTCATTTTGTGGTCATCGACCGGTTTTCGGCGTTTGCCCATCTTCAGGATGCGTTTTTCAGACAGTGTGACAACACAGACTTGCACAGAGCAAAGTTAGTTTTCACACTGTGTGATAATCCATCAACCGGAATTAACCGGTTTACTGAATCCACCCCCCTAGTTTTTTGTCTTCTTGTCTCGTAAACGGCTCCAGTGATTTTCTTTAACTCCGTACACTATACACAGTAAATGCATAACACTTTTATTTCACACTGAGTTGAAAACTAACTTTGCTCTGTGCAAGTCTGTGTTGTCACACTGTCTGAAAAACGCATCCTGAAGATGGGCGAACGCCCGAAACCGGTCGATGACCACAAAATGAAGCAGGTTACCACGGAAAATGTCTTTAATGAAATTCGTTGGAGTCTTTATGGATAAAAGTCGCAGTTCACGTCCGGCGAACCAACTTTTCATCTAACTCAGAATTTTGGCATCATATTTTATTTAACTATAATTATGTAGATGATAGAATGGTAGGTATAATAAACTGGAATAATACTTTAGAGGATAAATCACCCCCGCCCTCTTAATTGCTTTTTCCCGGAAAAGTGTTTCAAATAAAGGCTACCTTAAATTTCAGCTCACTGGTTATCATGAGTTGTTAAACTGATTCCAGATTTATTGCTGTAATTCTAGTATATCGAATGCATAATACTAACCTATAAATACGAATGAAACCCAATCATTTTAGGAGCTTGTGTTACAATAGTTATGCAGAATACTTGGTCTGTAACCAGAGCTACTAACCATTATTATCGATTGCTGCTTTATATCGTGGCTCTTATCGATATCCATGTGTTTGTTTCTGGCCAACCACGTTTCAATTGAATATAATATACAAAAAAGTATGTAATTCTCTCTTACTCCTGGTAAGAGGAAAAATTGCGATGTGTCAAATTTCCACCGGAAATAAACGTTTTGACGAAAAATCGCAGGAAGCTCAAACTTGATATTCCGTTTTAGGTATCTGACAACATTTCGGTCAAAATCCATCAACCGGTATTAACCGGTTTACTGAATCCCCCCCGCCACTAGTTTTTTGTCCTCTTGTCACGAAAACGGCTCCAGTGATTTTTCTTTAACTCCTTGCACTATCTACACAGTGTAAATGCATAACACTTTTATTTAAAACAGTTAGGTAATTTTATTTTTTAGGGGTCTCTTAGGGGAGCAGCTTCTCTAAAGTACCAATACAGTACAATTTATGGTTTTAATATCCATATATATTATTGTGATACATTGGAAGCATTACTAGAATTACGATTATGAAGAAAATCGGTTGCCCGGAAGTGTGATTTGAGAGAATTGGTGTTTCGAGTTTTATTGAATATTGACCCCTCAGTTAGGTTTACGTTTAAACTGTGATCACACGTTGTGCTGGTTGAGACAGAGGCTGACAAAAATGTCAACTCAGTTTTATATATATATTGCCACCTTTTTTTGGGGGGCCATTCCAACTTAAACAGTGCAATTTTAAAAAAAATTGGGGTAAGAGAATGTCGTGTGAGTGTTTCACAAAACGAATATTAACAAAAATAATTTTTTATAGAAAAATAAAGATCTAGAAAAACAAACAAAATAAAAACACGTAGAAATAGAGTAGCAATGGTGATGTTCAATTTACCAGCGTATAAATCTACTTTTTATTTGTTTTAGCTGTTAACAATGTGTGCATTGCAAACATTGGATGCAAAAAATATTAAAACACAATAAAACTTAAAAAAAAAACAACCTTTCTATGTTAATGAAACGTTCCTTTTTTTATTGATTTTTTATTTTTAATTTTTTGGAGGTAATTTACAATTATTTGTATTTTTTGCTGTACCACATATTGTGGTAAAACAAAAGAATGTAAAGTTGTTTTTAAAAAAAAAACATGTTTTCTATACTGACATTATATTCCCCTAAAGGTATTTTTATTGATTATATAAATAAAATTCAGTTGGCAAACCTGCTTTAGCAGCTTTTTTTTTTTTTTTTTATTATTAAACATTTTAGGAAACAAGTTCGAAATAGAACGATTTTCTATTGCTAAAAATTTTCAACTTTACTCTGACAAAGTCTTTATTTATTTATTTATTTATTTTTTTTAAACTTGTACTCAGATGGTATTACAAGTAAATATGCTGACAATAGATACCCAGCGAAAGAAAAACAAAACAAAACAATAGCAAATGAAAAGATGGGAGAAAATACCCGGTGTTATCACTTCCAATAAGGGCTGTACACTTAACACTCACTGTAACTTGTAAGATACTAGATCCTGTGGGCATTGGGTTTTGAATCTTCTTAAAGGATTACCAGGAATTGTGCAGGTACTAGGGGATTAATATATAAGAGGATAAGAATTTATGAAATTTCTTGTATCGTATCTTGCATGGTTGGTTCTAAGGACTTTGGACTGGAATGACTGAAAACACTTGAGAGTTTTATCCAATATTCTTACACCGTATGTCCAAAGTTGTTTAATGATAGTAGTGTAAATAAATAAACTGCTGGACAAAAGTATTGCATAAAATTTCAAAATATAATTCGAAGTTTAAGGTATTTTCGTATTTTTTTTTTTTATGATTCATGTGGTTGAACTCTGATCCAAAG
Organism: Triatoma infestans; assembly: GCA_011037195.1. Lineage (NCBI taxonomy): Eukaryota > Metazoa > Arthropoda > Insecta > Hemiptera > Reduviidae > Triatoma > Triatoma infestans. The sequence goes on from JAAEAF010004280.1 coordinate 35,743, forward strand.
GAAAAAAAGAACAACTACCAAAAATTTAAGAAAAACCTGGTTTTATTACTCAGAATAATAAATAAAGCTCAAAAAAAAAAATCTGTAAAATTCAAAATTAAAGTGGTTCTTATTTATTATCACTTCTTCATTTTTTTTCCAATAGTATTTAGTGATACTTCCCCTTGCTCTGATAACTACAGCAAGCGTCCTTGGCATTGAAGAGATTAGATTTTGGATAACCTCTTGAGAAATCTCATTCCATTCTTCAATAACTGCTGAACGTAGCTCCCTGAGAGTGCTAGGGGCATTCAGGCGAAGTCTGAGCCGTCTTCCAATTGTGTCCCAAAGGTGTTCTATTGGATTTAGGTCTCGACTTCTCGGTGGAGAAACCAAACGTCGAATCCCAACAACCTGTAGGTACTCAAAGACAACTCGAGCAGTGTGACATCTGGCATTGTCCTGCATTAATAAAAAAACATCACCGACTCTTTCAGAAATTGGCACAATATATCGCTGAAGAACCTCTTCAAGGTGCTTCCGGGCATTTAGCGTCCCATTTTCCACGATATGTAATTCTGTACGTCCGTCAAAACTTATGCCTTCCAAAAATATATAACACCGCCTTCACCAAAAGCCACTCTTGGAGAAATGTTAGCCTCTGCATATCTCTCACCTTGACACCTCCAAACTCTTATCCTTTCATCTGGAGAATGTAGGGTGAATCTCGACTCATCTGTGAATAAAACACGTCTCCAATCCTTTGCTGTCCAATTTACATACTCCTGAATATGCAGTCTGGCGACTCTATGTGCTCTGGTGAGAAGAGGGCCAGTAGCGGGTATCGTGAAAGCCAGGTTTGCTTCAATTAACCTTCTTCTGACTGTCCTCCTTGAAGTATGGACATTACGGACATCAGCGATCAAGTGTCGTAATTGATTGCTAGTGACGAACCTGTTCTTTAACACATTCAGATGAATAAATCTCTCATCTGTCCGAGTTGTACTTCTGGGAGGGCCCCTGGCAGGTCTTCGGGAGTATCCCCCAGTCTCCCTGTAGCGCATTAACATTCTTGAAACTGTGGATTGGTTCATTCCTAATCTCTAAGCAATAATTGACTGCTGAACCTCTTCTTCATGCAATGTTACCACACGAACTGCTATATCTTCACAATAATTTCCTTCACGAGACATATAATGGTTTAAAAAATTAAAACAATCTTTAAATAAAAAAAACTGATAACAAAAACACTAAAGAAAACTTTGTAAGAGAGAGTAATTACTCACAGGCAATGAAATGACGTACTGGGATGATTTGTGTGTTTACAAGGTATGAACGGATTATTCGTTATAAAAACATAAACAAATTAGTTTTATCTTGTTCTCCATTGAACTAGAGTTCATTCACAACGAATCCACACTAAACTATTAACAGTAATGCATGGTAACTTCAAATTATAACATTTGGAAACTTTATGCAAATTTTTTGTCCAGCAGTTTAGTTTTTGCTTATTATTGAGTGTTTGGATCTGTGGTTCAGTGGTCTGTACAATCTTCTATATCGTAGGTTAAAGTTCCTGTCTTTTAGGTCTGGTGTCATTAGTTTTTTTTTTGTCGATGTACACAGTCCGAGAGAATAGACGATGTTGAACGGAAGGAATTGGAATATTAGTATAGTATATTGGTGCAGATGTAGCTCTCTTGAGAGTAAACATTATATATTGGTTTTTTCTCTCTTTTAAATTAATTTTTCACAGTTTGAACAGAGAGAGAGAGAGTGAGAGAGGACTTAACAAAATATGGTGCTCTTATCGCAACTGACATCTAGATATTTTGGCCAAAACCGATTTGCAGCTTTTCACATTTTTCTCGAAAGTGGCTCCAATTATTTTCCTTTAAAAAAAAACGCATACTAACTACACAAAAAGTAAAAGAATATTAATTTTATTTGAAAACATTTTTCAAGGAAAATTGATTTTCAGAAGGCTGTGGAGGAGCCGGAAATATCCGAAAAACATTGAAACTTTTTCTACAAAGCCCCACTTCCGGCTAACTGATTTCTTTCAAACTTGGAATTTTAGCAAAGAATTTATTGTATCTTAACTTTTTACATGGATGGTAAAACCATAGGTATCGTACTGAGTGGTTTACACTAGGTCGACCCAAAAAATCAATTTTGGGGGAAAATGTATCAATGAATACTTACAGGCTTGTATACATTTAATATGCAAGTTTTCGGGAAAATCACTGGAGCCATTTTTGAGAAAAACGGGGAAAAAAACTAAAAAATTAAATTATTCAATAAAGCCGCACTTCCGGTTGATGGCAAAAATCATTTTGTGATTTTTCATTTTTTTAAGTTGTTCAGTTCACACACAAAATTTCATACTTTTGCAAGCAATATTTCCTCCTCTTACGGCTGTAAGAGAAAGTAAAAGTGAATAAAAAATTATGCTCAAGTATTTCCATGAATTAGCAGTGGCTACCGCAAGGAAGATAACGTTAAATGTTGCCCTAGTAAAAATTATGCCCGTACAATAGGGCAGACAGATATTGTACAATATAGGGCAGATGCTCATGTTGTTCCCAGCTTATATCCCACTTAACTGCCCGTATATAAAATTAACGTATAAAATGTAGAGTGAAGCAAGGTTTTGATCAGCTGATTATTTATTTATTAGTATCCATAAATAAAGCAAGCAGCTTGTAAGTCGGCAATTTCCTGAATGAGATCATATTACTATAAAGTAGAGTTGACCCTTTTATTTCAGTGATTTATTCCATTCACTATCTGCAGGCACATATAAATATATGTATATATATATATATCCTGGAAATGCTACGATCAAAAGAATCTTTATCGCTTCATTTAATATTTATTAGGGTACTTTTTGTCATTCTTCTTTTTATACATAAAAAGAGTATAGTTAGTAAGAGTGTGAAATTTCACGTGTAGCATGTTCCCATTGTTCAGGGACAGGCAGAAAAAAATATACGAATATCATCCTGAACATTCTGGCGTGAAATATTCACACGACTTCCTCTTTCTGTGATTTACATTGACTAATTCTATTCTAACATATAATTCTTACTAGTTGTTTATTTTGTCTTCAATATATTTTATGAATGGGAGAATCTAAACTTTATAAAAACTACTTTCATTGATGAAAGTACAATAACCTCCCTCCCTTAAATGAATTTACTCTGAAAACTAATTCATAAAGTGATAGGTCTCTCTGTATGTATCGTTTGTATGATAAGTTTAATGAAATTCGTTGATGTCTTTATGGAGAAAGTCGCCAAAAAAAAATTGAGAAACAAAAACTATACGTAAAGTGCCACTTCCGGTGTACCAATTTTATTCAAACTCAGAATTTTAGCATCAAATTTTATTGCAATTAATATTATGTAGATGATACAATAATATAATAAACTGAAATAACACTTTCAAGAAAAATGTAAACTCACCCCTCCCCCCAAATACACTCTTAAATATATTTTTCCGGAGCAATGTTTCAAATAAAAGTTGTAACACTTCATGTATGCAATTAGTATTCCAAGTTTAAAGATAATCGTTGGGGCCCTTTTTTCGAGAAAGACGCAAAAAAACTGGAAAATCCAGTCAGTAAAGTGTGATTTCCGGTGTCCAATTTTGACGTTGAATACGTCTTTCCACTTTGATATATGGGGTACCATTTTAACTGAGAAAGCGTTACCGAGCCTGGGGGTGTTGGCGGGGGTTGGAATGGGATTGTTGGGGTTGGTTGAGGGGGTGACTGAAACCTATAAAAGGAGGTGTTTTCGGATTAGTTAACGCATAGTTCTAGTGGTAAAAGATTTCAAAATTTATAAAGAAGTCGAATAAACATGCAAATTCAAAAACTGAAGCAGGCAGCGGGGAAACCACAGCCGTCTCCGCGTTATTATGTGTGATTTTAATGTAAAGTTTCTATTTGCGTCGCAATATTCTACGCCTTTAACATTTACGGCTGTAGTGCTCCGCTGTCTGTATCATTTTTTTCAAAACCTTATTGTCGGGTCCAATGCTGGCAGTTAAACTAATTATCAGGTCTGATACTTTCTGCAAATTACTATTTTTGAGTTAAACTGACCATACACGCACACGCACACGCACACACCACAGATCAGTTTCTGAAAACCAGTTTTTCTGACTCAAAGGACTTCAAAACTGATATCACTCGATATCAAAAAATTTGACAAGATCACAATATTTCCTCTTACCATCAGTAAAAGAAAGTAAAAAAAATACTATGGGAACGCCAAAATTTCTGGATGCGAATCCTTAAGAATTTTTACTTTGCATTATTTCGGCAACTAGCTCCATTTTGTTGAAAACAAAATTTTTGGTGTATACTAGGTGATTGTGTCCGTAATATTAGAAAGGTTGCCGACGATTTTTACTTTCTCTTACTCCGAAGTAAGAGGAGTATTTTAATCGGGTTAAATTTTCGTAATTGAGTTGTCATCGAAAATAAATTTTTGAAATCCCTGAGTACGAAAAAAATTTTTTAGCGAATGGTCTGTGGTGTGTGTGTTTTTGTTGTGATTAAAATATCTCAAAAACGAAAAAATCGTAGGAAGTTCAAATTTGATATTCCGTTTAGTTATAACCACCACATTTGATAAAAAAGTTGCAGACAAAATCCAACAATTTTCTTCAAAAGTTTATACATTATTTTCTTCTTATTTTAAAGATTAATGTATTTATTTTACAACTGTATATAATAATATACAACATGCAAACGAGATGAAAAAGTAATTTATGGATATACATAATCAATATATACACATGTACATGTTAATTGAGAGGTATGTACGACTGCTATCCAGTGATGGAAGCCGTTTGTTCGCCATTATGGGGGCAAGCTTACACACAAGCTACCCTAAAAGGTCAGCATTATACGTTAAGGTGGTCGCGTGGCCACCGCTGCTTCAGCCCACGACGAGGGTTTTCTGGGAATGTATGCTATTGGACATATTCTACATCAGAGGATTGTGGTGATAGTTTTGTTAGGAATGAAATTTTATATAGCGACCTCTACGATATCATTTCAGTACAATTTATAGTTTCTACCACCTATATAATATTTTTTTTTTTTTTTTTTTTTTTTTTTTTTGGCTTGGGTGTTTTATTGGAAACTCCCATATTGCCACCTATATAATATTAATTTACATTAAAGCATTGGTTGAAGAAAATTGGTTAACCAGAAGTGCGATTTTACAGAGAAGGTTTTAAAGATTTTTATTTTTTTTGTGGAAAATTCTCGGAAATGATTTCAACGATTTCCTTAAACTTGAAATGTTAACTGCAGAGATAAAATAACCTATCACGGATTTTCTGGGGAACTTGCCAATTACGTCAAAAAATTTAAAGTTGCCTCTAAAATATTAGTTGAGAATGCGCTTCTCCCATACGAATTACACTTAGTTTATACACATTTTCGATTTTTTTTTTTTTTTATGATGAGCCATCGATTAGTTTCGACAGTTTACACCCATCTTCTCTCAGACTGTCTTCCTTCTTAGGATAAAGTGTGCCAAAGAGTGCTCGAACTTTGCATGTCGTCTGGATTTAAGGGCATTCTGAACATTTCCAATGACATTTTCTAATTTTTCTTCCAACAGTAAAAGAAAAGTAAAAACTTTTATGTTACGTGTTACAACTTATAAACAGTGTAAGAATAAAGAATATATATCTACATACATATACATACATGATGTTCCTTTTTTTAAGGAAGTGTAGAATAGGTTATTGAATAACAAGTAGTTTAGGGGAAAGAAGGCTTTTATAACATTTTGTTGTTGGTAGGATGGTTGGTAGTTGGACAGAAACTTATGGTAAATAGAAGTAGCATTAGGTGATTTGTCTGTAGATATATATTTATACACTAGACATTTAGTATAAAAGACTACGCAAACACACAAAAAAAAAAAAATGCACACACCCGCGCACCAACTTTTACTATTTATACACTAGTCAGACAAAGTGAAGAAGGTAGGTGGGGGAGGGACGAATAGGTCACCATGACAACTACACAGTCACCACATATAGTGAGTGTTATCACAGAATATTGTAACTTATAAGTTTGGTTTTTGTCTTATGTATTTGAACGAGCTTGCAGTTGTGTGTTCGTTCTTTCGTTCTACTGGCCCTAACTAATAGGATGGACAAAAAGAAAAAAAAGAGAGTAAGTGCGAGAGAGAGAGAGACCTTACTCACCCCTCGCCGACCTCTGACCGATCAGAAACAAAAAAAAACACTCTACTACTGCGCCTATACACTATACATGTAACAACGTCAACAACTACTACCAACCGCGTTTTTACTCTTCAACAAAAAACTTATATATAACATTTCAATATTGTAATATTATATTCATGAATGTAGGTTGGCAACACTTCATTTTTTCTTTCTCTCTCTCTCTCTCTCTCTACAACTCAGCACGCGTAACGTATCCCTTACTCAGCCTATTCTTACACCCACTACACTTACTTACATACTACTTGAATTTCACCATCTGATGTGTATACATTTTTCATTTTTATAAAAAAAAAGAAGAAAAAACATATTTTTTTCTTTCTCACTCTTTTTCTCATTGGCTGTCTGCCTAAAAGCTACTTTCACCTTCTCTTCCTAGGAAGTATTGCAATTGTATCCGATTTTCTAAATTGAGTTTACGCCGGAATTTGGCAGAAGAATTGAAAACTGTTATTTTCTCCGTCGTAGCATGGCTTCTCTTTTGGCCTGCCCCTCATATAGTGGCTCCTAAATACAGCTTCGACAAATCCTCATACCGGGCAGAAGATTTGGGAGAATCGACCGCCAATATTAGAGGATTCTATGTAGTACACCATTGAGAGAGTATTTGCGAATTTTAAATAAAATCGACGAAGACATTTTTCAAGGAAAATTGCAAAAAAAAATTAGTAAAGTCCAGTTTACTTCCGGCACTTCCGGTTGATGATGGGTTTTCCCGGAAACCTTCGTGTCATATGCGGTTCTTAAACGGAATATTAATTTTGAGCTACCTGTGATTTTTCATTTTTGAGATATTTTGTGTCACTCTCACACATACGGGTAATAAGAGAGCGACAAACTGTAATCAGAGTGTAAAGAATTGGAATAAGTGTAAAGTGAGAAACTCGTGTAAATATTGTAAACCAGATATTTTCCCCTAATTTTTAACAAGGTCGACAAAATGGAAAAAAGAATAATGATCATTTACTGATGTTTATGTTGGCAACAGTGCAATCAAGGATTAAAACAAAAAGCTTTTATGCTTCCCTTAGTTTTAGGCAAGCGACGTGAGCGGGGTATTAAACTGAAATGCTTTTTTTTTTTAGAAGATTATTGGTTAATTCTAAATTGCCATTAACTTGCCAGAAAGTGAACTGTAGGTTTATTGATTTATCGTACTTAAGTTCAAAGGGTTAAAGTCGGCTTCTCTACTCTTCAAATAATATGTTGTTTTCTCTATTACTTTTAAACTCAAGTAATTTTTATTTGTTTTATTTTTTGAAGTTTTGCAAATGGTCGTAAATGTTTGCAATTTAAATTCTCTTACTCACTTTAAGAGGAAGTATTGCGACGTGTCAAATTTTCGAAATTAAAATTTCACCGGAAATATATGTATTGAGGTCACCTTGATTACGAAATCATGTATTTAGAATGGTATATTTGTATATATAAAATGCATGTTTGTGTGTGTGTGTGTGTGTGTATTGAAGTGGTACTTTTAAGGAAAGCCTAATGTCCCTCACTATCCCTTACAAAGTGATTTTCCTGAATAAAATGTTCCAAATAAAGTTTTTATGAATAAAAGGTTTGACCTCTTTATATTATTAGTAGATATATATATATATATATATATACCAAGTTTAAAGAAAATCGTTTGACCCATATTCGAGAAAATAATCAAAAATCTGAAAAAATTAGTTGATCCGATCGACCTGACAAAAAAATCTTATTCTCACATAGTAACCAAAAACGAAGTACCTAGTTTCAGCTTTCTGTGATTTTCTGGTTTCTGAATTATGCTCATCTCCGAAACACATACACACACACACACACACACACATACACGGACTAATTTATAGAAACCACTTTTTTCAGCGAATTCACGAATTTAGTGGATTTTCCATCATGTTTTAGATGTTTTTCCGTATGAAAACTCATTTTCGAAACATTTTGTCACAATCGCAATATTCCCTCTTACAGAACAGTAAAAACAAAAAATCGGGGCAAGTTCAAAATTTATACAACTCTATTAGTTGTAATGGAAGAAAGAAATGAAAGAAAATAAGAATTTTGAAAATAGTTTAGTGAAATAATTTTGTGAATTTTAGCTAGTACAAATAGTTATTTTAGTGAAGGGGAAAGAGCCAGGTACTACTCTAATTTAGGACAATGCTACTGAAGAGACAAAGGGAAAAGAAACGTTAGGATAAGGCAATACACTCCCACCAGACATACCAGCATTATTGGAGAAGATTTGAACTAACAATTAGAAGGCATTCTTTCAAGACAGTCTGAACTAGACATCCAACTAGAACACTTGATTCAGGAATCGCAATCTTAAATTCAGTGCCAGTTATAGAGTTTAGCATTTATTCTAGATAAACAATTGATTTAATAAGCATACAGTTGTGATTTTGTAAAGTATTTAAATTCTTTTTAGAAATTAATATATTTATTTCAAAAACAGTGGTGATCTCTTGATTATTTCTTAATACTTCTATGTCTACATTAAACATACATACAAGCCCTTTTACTAAACCGCTCGTGCTGCACAAGCTACTACTACAAGCCACTACTACCACCACTACAACATAACACATCACTTACATTTCACAGTGAAGAACGCAGCAAGAAAGTTTCCGCTAAAATCCATGAACCGTAAGCGTGTCTTTACTGAATGATTTTTTTCAACTTTCATCATATTGATTACTTTCATTAGCTGCAGAGAAAGAGAGAAAAATTGTGTTGCTTCACAGCAAATTGTTTTTTATTTTCTGTCATGAGATCGAAAAACTTGTATATAGAATATTTGACCAGATAAAATATTTCATTTTTCAGCGGTGAAGTAAAAACAAAAGGAAGACGAAATTACCAAAGGTAATCACATAGAAAAGGGAAGAAGTTGGTAATAAAAAGAATTAAGTATACCATTGTTACCCTCCATCGCTATGCAGAGAATGTTCAGTCTGCAAGTGAAAACTAATAAAACAAGAAGTATTCGAACTAGAGGAGAAAGAAGACGTGAAAGAAAATTAATTCAACTACAAACTGAACCATTCAGTTGGTAGCTGAATTCCCGACCATCTCTAGTTGGTACACTTGTACTCGCAAGCCCTATCGTAGTACCGACCTCCCAACCAGTGTTGTTATTCTCAGACCTAGGCTGAGGAAAGTAGAAGATTCCAATATAAGAGTCTCAAAGTGAGAGATAAGTCTATTTTCCTTTTTTCCAATTCAAACTAGTTTTCCAAGTGTTTGTGTGTGTGTGTGTGTGCCTGCTCGTACAATTTTAGGAATCAATATAAAGGGGGAAATAGAATCTAACAATACTGGAAACATATGTATTTGTTTTTGTACTGTATGTAAGACAGCACCCTCTCATATGTAGTGGTATAAATAATAAGACTAAGCTGTGCACCCAGACACACCCCCTTTTTCTATAAGGGGTTAGTGTTCAATGAATATTCTGTCCAATTATGCACACCAGTTGACACTTATTGCACTGCAGAATGGCTGAGCAATGACGTAAAAGTCGTCCCCGGCAAGGAAACAAAAAAAGTTAAGAAAAGGATTAAATAGTTAATGAATATCTCAACCAACAAGAAAGAAGAAGAAGGGAAAAAGGTAATACCAACGTATTATCTTTATTTTAATTTTATTTAGTTGGTATCAATCTTTTTTTTTAAGCTCATACAGAATGTTGGTAACAGGGTTCATTATGTATAAAGAATTACAAACGTTAAAGTCAAAGTGTATCTCATTAATGAAAATATTTTAACAGAACGTTTTCACCTCTTAATGATCTAGAGGAAATATTTTAATGAACCTAAAAATAAACACACACACACACACACACACACACACACACACATACACACATACACATATATATATATATATATATCGAGCTAATTCTTGAATTTCGCAAGAAATTGTCACATAGGACAGTTAAATAATGCAATTTTTTTTTTTAATTTAAGGCGCGTCAGCATCTATGGTCATTGGCGCCCGGCGCTTCACAGTGCACTGCCGGCCTCCGCACAGTGTTCTCTCGTTACAGACAGACAGACAAAACAATTTGTTTTGAAATATATTTATTTATAAAGTAAGTGTGACTGAAGATTAATTTGTTTTTAATAATAAATACCAAATAATTAGTCAAAAATTTAATTTTATATTTATATATTTTTTTCTCTCTTTTATTTAGATATTTACAACTATACAACAAGGATAATAAATCAGTGAATATGTTACAAGAACGGTTATAGGACATGAAAAACTTATTAGGAGATGCCACCAAATGGGAGGTACTCCCTACGGTGTTTTATTAATCATCGGTGTTAAGTAGAACAAAGTAATAAAGGAGGTCGCGGGGCCAGCGGCTTTTCAATCTAAGAGAATATACCTTTTGAAAAATATTGCCTAAAACCTAAAACTTTGTTAATCTCATAATTTTGATGTTAAATATTATTGTTTAATAAATTGAAGTGTAGAATCTTAAATAAATTTTACATTAAAGTACTTACAAAACTAATAATTTAAAGAGATTGCCGGAGTATTCTATAAACGAGTCGAAAATTATTTTTGAGGTCATAAATGTAGTATGAAACAATCACATTGCTTTCTCTCTTAATATTATAATTATTCATCTGTGGGAAGGGAACGAACCCGGACATTATCTAAAGCATCACTTGTGAAAAGTTCCATTTGTTCGGACTATTTAAGATTTGGTTAGACCCGGGGTTCTAGCTTTTTGTCTAGATCCGGTTAGTTGTTTTTCTTTGGAGTAGCAAGTGTTCCCCGCCTCCTACCACCCTACCCAAACAAATCAATTTTCCCGACAAAATGTTTCAAATAAAAGCTGTATATATGTTAAAGAAGTTATACAGGTATATTTAATAAAAAAAAAATCATTGGAGTTATTTTCAAGAAAAATCATGAAAAACTGTGAAAAAAGTAAAGTTTCGCAAGTCAACTTCCGGTGAGGATTTTTGTCCGAAAAATTCGGGTCCGATGGATGCGTGCTGCTGGTAGCTGAACGGAATACCAAGTTTGAGTTACCTGCGCTTTTTCTTCTTTTTTTTTGAATTATTTTTCCATTCACAAATACACACACACAACCACCACAAAGACCATTCGCTAATTTTTTTCTCATCACTCAGGGAACCTCAACACATATAGGTTTTCCGGTGAAACTCAAATTTCAAAAATCTGGCACTAGATAATACATACTTTCTTTTACAGTAAGTAAGGAATAAGGAGAGTGAAAGAAAGAAAAAAAATTGTTCACAATATTCTCACGCTATTTTATTTTGAAGAAGAGAAAATAAAGTCTGAAATACTCTAGACTAGCACATACAGGAAATAAAAAAGTCGTAAAAAACAAAAAATCAATCTAAAAAATATTTAATCAATAAAATTAATTCACTTGTATACTATAGGTGCAAGAAAAGAAGACGAAAGAAGCTTTCTTTTTTTTATAAATTGTTACAACTGAGCGAGGTGCTCTATTGGCTGAGAAAAAAAGCAGTGACCGCTCATTGTAAGAAAATTTGAAATTCCCTTCACTTCCTCCACCCAAACCAAAACCATCACCATACTTCACCCACTTACTTTCACTAATAAATTATGAAACAACTGTTTGTGGCTGTTAAAAAAGGGGGGCTGGGCCTGGGGTGGTTGTGAGGGGTTTGCGGGCCTGGGCCAATCTTGAAAGGATATACACTGTTCTCCCCTGCTTACTGCTCAACGGAACCGTCCAAAAGAGGAGCGGGTGTCTGGCCGTTCTTAAGGAAGAAGTTTTCCATCTAGAGCTACTCTAGGAGCTTTTTTTTTTATAGCTGTTGGTATAGTAGCTTCGTAAACTACTACCACTACAAGTAGCTGCCAGCCAGCCAGCTCTGGCAAAGTGTAGTTAGAGTACTGTTAGCTAGATGTGCACGGTTAGTGTAAGAAGGTCCCACCTGTATTTTTATTGCCACTGAATACATTAAAGTCCAAAGCCCCCACTCCGCGCAGTAAAGTACTGGTGGTGGGGGTAGAAAGAAGTATAATATTTTTTATTGCCATAAAGTATGGACAAAAAACAAAAAAATCTCTTTTTTTTAAAAAAAAGAAAAACCAAACTTTTAGTTTGCGAGTTATAAACTTTATATTTCTGTTTTACAGTTAAAGAAAGAGTGAGCAAAATTATACCCACAGTTGGTTTTTGTTAGTTATAAAGTAGGTACGTGCTCGAACAGGTAAGTACTTATAAAGTGTTTGATTTCTATAGGAATTTGTTTTCAACAACTATTACAAAACTAGGTAATATGATTTTACTAACTGGGGAAGAATTAAGATTTTTTTCCGACATAACTTACTTTTGTTTTTATTTTTGCTTTCTTTTATTGCTGTAAACAGAACCAAATATTTGTAATTGCCTTCTTTTTTTTAGCGGAAATGGATGTCCCAAGGTTGTTTGGGTAAGAAAAACTTGTTTTTAGCTATTGGGGTCCTTTGTCTTCCAGGCTCTGTGTATTTTTTTTTTAAATTAATTTTATCATGCTCCACTCTACAATATTAAATGCGCTGAAGACACCAATCAAGTTAAATAATGGGTCGAATAATATAATTGATTAAATCTTCAGACTCAAGGGATTTTGGTTTGAAGGTTATAAAATAACGAATGTCTCTTTATATTAGCCAAGCTTTCGGAAAAATTTATTTTGCCTTCCTCAAGGCAAATTCTAATAACAACATTTCAAACAAGGATATAAGTAATTATAAACATTTTCATTAATACATCATCATATTTATTAATTTATCTATAATGAATGCAGTAAAATTTTCTCTTTCTCTTATTATTAATATTAAATCCCACAATGATGTTGCATATTTAGAATTCTTAAAGCAACATGAATTATGTAGGGGGGGGGGGAGATGATTTGTAATTCAAATTTAATTGTCCCCAATTTTTGAGTGCTCTTTTTCTTTCTCAAAGGAAATTTCATTGGTTTATTTAGCTTATTCTAGTATTTGAATATTTACACATATCCTAAGATCATGGATTTATTCTCAGTTAGGTATTTTATAAATAGTCTATTTCTAGAAAATTATGAAAAAATCCAACTTAGTTTATTTGAGAAGTTTAAACACATGCTTGGCTTATTTCCACAATATATTGCTCGCCTAAAACATCGATATAAAAATAAAATTTATATCAAAAATCTTTTCTTTTTTTTTGTGTAATTTTTTAATATTTATTTTAAAGCGATTATTATGCAATTATTTTAATTAATTATTTTTATATAAATAGATATATATATTTTTTTCAGGCAGGCTTAACAAGTCCAACTAACAATTAGGTGTCACGGACGGGAGCGAAAGCACCTACTTTACTATTAACATTTTTTTAAACGAATATAAAATTTAGTAGTTATACGCGGGATTCGAACTGGGGACCTCCCACTGACAAATCCATCCTCATAACCACTACACTAACCTACCCTTCCCAATTTCACAATTATTTCAAATACAAACTATTCCAAGATCTTTGAATATAGTTTTTTTTTGGGGGGGGTGGGTGGTTCTGAGGAACCAACAATTACATTAAGCTTTCCTCTAAAGCTCCACTTTAGTACAACATAATGATTCTGCTACTTATATCAATTACATTAAGTTACGAATGAGACTGTGCTGCTAGAATTCTAAATTTTTTATTTTTTTATTATAATGGAGTTGATGAGGAGAGAAATTGGGATTGATTAATTGACGAGATATGAAGACACTGTTATAATATAGCTATAAGTTTATACAAACTGCACTGAACTTGTAATGATTTTATAGAATAAAAGGTAAGAGTAGAGATATGACACGATGCGATGTATGGTTGAATCTGGTAGATAGATATCTAGATCTCTCACTGGCTTATATACAGGTTCTCCCCACTCTAGCCTGCTTAAGTCAGAGAGTACCAGCGAGAGTGTGTTTTCTCTCGGTCGGGCTTGTGTTCTCTCTCTTACCGTTACATTATTTTTAGAAATTGCTATGATTTATCAGTAAATTTGGAATGCCGACCACACAGATATAAATTGATCACTTTTATTTGAAACATTTTTTGAGTGACGTCAAATTTGAAATGTTTTTGAACTTGTTCAACATTTTTGGCGCTGTCTTGTGAACTGTAAACATTATTACATCAACTGCTGCCTGCCTTGGATTTGAAATATGATCCATTTGTAATATAATTCCAAGCAAAAATACTATCCACAGTTGCACAACAAATATTCTTCTTGGTCAGAGTACTAAAAACCTAGTATATGATTTAATAAAAAGAAAACAAAACAGCCGGAAACTTGTCGTAAAAGGAATAGTGGGTGTACTTGAATATATGGTAAAAAGGAAGGTTTTTTTGTTCATTTTTATAGGTTATATAAGACGTTTTTCATACATTTCAAGCTCAGAGACAATAACTTTAGTTAAACAATAACATATATTGCGCTGAAGTTAAGTTTTACAATCGCAGGATTGTAACATAAGTTATACATATAGTTTTTTTATCTGATTTTGTTTTTAAGAAAAGTGTTTTTACAGTAGTTGCCAAATTACATTTTCTGAAAACCTTGGTTGGGAAAATGTGCGAATAAAAAACGGAAATGTTATTGAAAGTAATTTTATCGATCGAAACGAAAAAAAAATCCGGTGTGAAACACTCACCCTACTTTCTCTTATTGCTGTTAATACTATATATATATATATATATATATAATGACAAATTTTCTTTACACTTCAAATTTACTCGTTTGTCCTAAATATAAATATGGTAGCGTTGGTGGGGACAAGTACCTCACCCAGGCTGATACCAGAAGTGATTATTTTCTAGTCCAAAAGAGGGCGTGTCAATAACATTGAACACTGTTAACATTACAAAGTTACAGATTCCGTTAACTAAGTAAGAAAATCACTTTTTTTGGAATATGATAAATAAAATAGGTAGCTTTATACCTGAAATGTTAGTATTCCAAGTTTAAACCTGTCAAAAAAATCTTATTACGACTCCGGTATACTTCGGATTCAAGGGAAAATTCTACGCTTCTATAGAGCTTAGAATTCCAACCAGTCCGTGGTATTATTTCTATACTGAGGATAGATCCTTTTCTGGGATCATCTTCAGTCTTAGATTTAACGACAACTACTCCCCTCATCGTCTTAATAGAATTGGTATTATTATTATTACTATTCAAGGAAGGGGAGGGCGAAACCCTACGCTATCCAAGCCTCCCTGGGCCCATATAGCTACCCCTAAAGAATAACAACTATTGGGTCTGGAATAAAAGTCCAGTCCCAGGTTTTACCCATCTAAGTTTCACCACCGAACAAGACCGAATCTAAGTTTCAAGACCGAACAAATCGGACCAAAACCTTAAAAGGACATAGCTTAAGATCCTCTACCGACGTCCTATTCCGGCCGAAGATCCCAAACCTAATCTCCTCACACGCCTAAATACTCCGTCATCAGATGCATGGGTATTTCCTCCTCCGCCTCACAAAATCTACAAAAGGGGTCAGGCATGAGTCCCATCGTATAGAGATGTCTCCTTAAACCACAATGCCCAGTGAGGAAGCCAACCAGATGCCTGAGAGAGGTCCGAAGATGCCACTACTCAAAGCTCCGTCCGGACCCCCAATGAGCATCTGAGACTGCCGACAACCCACTGCGCTCATCCATTAGGATGAGTGCTGTGAGGCCATCTACGTCTGGAAGCCTGACAAACATGTGCCAGAAGACATACCAACAGCAGACTCTGGACCAATGAAAGGGAGAGAGGCGCCTAATTTGGCAAACCTATCCACCTCCTCATTCCCAAAGATTCCCATATGACCTGGAATCCAGACCAGAAGCGCATCCTTCAATGAAGAAAGATCTTCCAGTCTTGTAGAACATTCCAACACCAATCTGGAAGTGAAGACACATGAGCTAAGCGCCTTTAACGCAGCCGGGCTGTCCGAGCAGATACAAAAACCTTTTAAATTAGTGTTACGCACTCTCTCATCCAAAATACAGCAAAGAATTGCATATACCTCAGCCTGGAAAACGGTGGCCCACTCACCAAGAGGAACCACCAAATGGTCTCCCGTCTCAAAATAGACGGCAGCCCTAGACCTACCATCCATCCTGGAGCCGTCCGTGTAGCATCGGAGATAATTGTCAGGAATTACCCCAGATGGACCCAGGGTTAACCAATCTTCCCTAGAAGGCAACCTAACCCTATAGGAATGACCAAAGACAAAAGTCTTCAACATCCTATCAGAAGGGAAACCTGTAATGGGAATCCTTAAAAGCATCTCGCGATAAATGGTAGAATGACCGTATTGCTTACCCTGCCAAAAACCTGCCTGGTTTAATTCTATACCAGGCTTTCATTGCCTTGTTTTTCACCTCCACAAAGAGAGGTGGAATCCCTAACACAGTCTCCATAGATGCGATCGGCGTAGTCCGAAATGCACCAGTCACCGCCAGACAAGCCAAGCGTTGGATATCTTTTTCTAGCAGCTGTCTAGCGGATCGTGTTTATAGAATTGGTATAGACCTGAAGCCAATATGTCCTTACGTTGGGGAATCTATAGCAGACGCCAAACACTTAATTTTAGCATGCTCACAGCACTCAAACATAGAGACAACCTCTGAAATTGTATCGTTAATGCTAAATTTCCATTGCCGTCACATCTCCCCACAATTTTGAACCGACAAAATCGCGATATATATGTAGCTATTGTGAAGTTCATTAAAGGTTACAATAACGGAATTTAAATTACCCCATCAGTTAGCTAAATTTTAAAAACAAAAAATACATGCTAATTTGCAAAGCACAAAAGCCCCCTCCCCCACCAACCAAATAAAAAGTTTTAATGGATCATCATTATGTTCGTGCTCAGGGACTTTTATTTCCGGTGAAAACTCAATTTCGAAAATTTAACTCGATCGCAATACACTTCCTCTTATTAGAAAAGTAAGAGAATGTAAAAAGCGAACAAAGTTAGCGTCACGTACAAACCGACAGAAATACAGGGTAATAATATGGTTTTAAAATCCTATTTTTAATAAAATTACTGCAAAAAGATACATTTAAGCATTTTTTTTTTATATTTCCTTCACTTATTATCATGGAAAACCCTCAAGAAAAAAAAATATTAAGAAAATTTAATTTTTGTAAAAAGTTATACTAAACATTAAACTTCCTTTGGAAGTGGCATATACGTCTTATATGAAAATTCATGCAACGTAGAGGGGAGGGGAGAGAAGTCAATTTTCCATGTAGAAAGTATATAATTGGTTATAATAAGCGGATGAAATTGTATACATGAGCTTGAATATATTACTTGGTATTAACTCGGCATGAATGAGTAAAAGGCGGTGCTCTTTTGTGTGTGTGTGTGTATATATATATTGTGCAACTGGTGTGCAATGGGTTATTAATCCTATGTGGTGGGCCAAATGTCTCGTTCATGTTCCATTCCCACCTTTACGTGAAAAAATCCACTCGAGTTTTTCTTCGAGTTAATTTTCCTTTAAAAAAGGAAATCAAGAAAAAGTTCCAGAATTTTTTTTTTTTTAACCAAAAAGGAAAATAAAAATATTTTTAACCATCTATTTATCCAGGTAATAATATAAACTATCTCCTTTAAAGTGGGTTCTCATTTATTTGAAAAGTGCGATTACATTATCCGCACCACTAGACAGCCACAACATTGAACAACCAAATAACATTTCAAATGTATCGCAACAAATTCCGCAGAACTCGCGTATATAAAATCATTTTTTTCGGAAAAATGTCACAAATAAAAATGACAGGTTTTATATCTGTGCAAGTTAGGTTTTAAAGTTTAAAAAAAAATCGATATAGTTGTTTTCGAGAAAATCGAGAAAGGAAAAAACTAAAAAAAAAAACTGTACATTAAAGTTATACATTCGGTTGATGGATTTTTACTTTCTCTTACTCCTTCCGGCTACAGGAAGTCTTGCGATCGTGACAAATTTTTGGAAATGTCTTTACACCGGAAATACATGTTTTGAGGTTACTCGAGTAAGAAAACAAAAAGGTTTTTTAGTGAATGGTCTGTTCATGAGTATTGTGTGAACAAAATATCTCAAAAAGGAAAATTGTAGGAAGCTAGAACTTGGTATTCCATTTAGGTGCTCCTATCGCATCTGACGCGTAACTTACGAGTAAAATGTATCAGTTGGAAGTCCGACTCTAAATGTTTTTATTCATTTTCAGTTTTTCGATGTTTTCTCCAAAATGGCTCTAACGATTTTCTTTAAACTTCATACGCTAATCTATATACACAAATGCCAATCAGTTTTATTTGTAAAATTTTCACGGGAAATTTGATTTTAATTTTTTGTGTGAAAACAGTCGCGGATAACAATCCTGTAAAGTACCATTTCAGTATTATTATTATTTATTAATAAACCTTTAGGGCTTCCCCTATACAAAGAAGTCTTGCCTTACAAAAAAAAAAAAAATAGAGAAAATACTACTTGAACATATAAACATTGAAATTACTAGAAATGAAAAAAATAAATGTTAACCTAAATTTACGTATTATGTTTAATAAAGTGAGACAAGGAAAATTCGAAAAATTGAACAAAATTATTATTCTATAAACTCAATCAGAGACCTAATACTTATACATATTGTTTATATATTTATACACATTTTTTTTTCATCATTTATCGTTTACTATCTATAATTCATTAACAATAAAGGATCTTATCTCTATAGCATTTTTAAGAAATATATATATATATGAAATGATTTAGTCCTTTTTGCTGTCTTTAATAAACCTATTAAATTCTGATCATCTAATATTTTATTGATTAAACCGTTATATGCTGGACAAAGGAGAAAAATATGGCTGAGCTAGTTCAGATTGCAGATAGTATGCAGCTTGGCTGGTGTGATGGTATATTTGGACTGATTGATATTTAATACTCTAATGTGTTTATTACTTGGTCTTAACTAAGGTATCGTCCTAACAATGTCTATTGGAAGATTTAGTTTTAAATAAGGATAACCTTCTGCATTAAAATTATTTGCTAGTACCATTTCAGTACAATGTATAGTATTTACCACCTACACAATATTCTTAAAGAACTCGAAAAAACATTGGTACAATTCCACATTTGTAGAAAATCAGTTGAAGTGCAACTTTAACAGAATAGATGTTTCGAGTTTATTTTTTTGGAATTTTCTGGAAATATAACGTGAACTATAACGTTTTTCCTTAAATCTGAAATACTTTACTGCACAGATATAAACCGATCACTTTTATATGAAACATTTTTGTCATAAATTTTGCTTTATTTTATGTGCAGAATTTGAAAATGCAGAAACATTTCATGATAAATTTGAGTTTATGCAATGTTTTGGCGCTATCTTTTGAATGACAACATAAACACATATAATTTCTACGTGACTTATGAGCCAACCAATATCTCCACCACTACCCTACCCACCTCTACATTTAGAGCAACTGAGTGAAAATGTTTCGGAATATCAAAGTTGGAGCCTTTTCTACGATTTTGAGATATTCTTCTCTCTTCTCTCTCACTCACTCTCACACACAATTCATTAGTTTCCTTTACTACATTACAATGAGTCAAAAATCATTAGTAAAAGCTTTCATAGCGTAGCTGCAAAAATCTCCAATCTAGAACTAAGACGACGAAGATGGTTTTTTTCATTGCAATATAGGAAATATTACCTTCATCGTATAAAATTTTCTAATGCTAATGTAGACTAACAAATAAAACATTAAGAAAGGTAAAATGTGAATATGCATGCCATAAGGTAAATAAAGCTGCTAACGTTTGGAAGATAAACTTTGCCACTAAGGAAACCGCAAGCAGTTTAACAACAAAATTGAATTAATTAGAGGAAAACTCTCGGAAAATTATATAATGGTTAACTTTTTACTTACTTCGCTCATTTTCCCACTCATGCTAAGAAAATTAAAATGTTTTTAATATGTCAACATGGAACTATTATCCATATTAACGTAGCACTAGCAAACATTACAAATATTTATCCTTACTTTTCTTCCTTTTTTGTCTTACTGCTGTAAGTCAGTAATATTATTATTGTGATCGTGTCTGAAATTTTTATTTTGGAGTTTGGAGAGCGGAAATTAATATTTTGAAGTTTACGAAAAACTATGTTCTGAACGGATGTTCTGGGTGTGTGTGTGAACATACCACAAAATTGGAACAATATCACTGATTGTTTACATTTACTTCTGCATTAAAATGTAAATGCACAATTTAAGAGTGTGCCTACATGTTCTATCAGTTAAATAAAAATAAATTGTTCAGGAATTATATTTACTTGTTAAAACAAAGTGAATACAATACATAAGCAAAAATCGTAAGAACGCGGAATCTTGCAATTGTATAGAAGTTTCAAATTATCCGAATCAGATTTTGATTTATGAATTCATTATATTTTATATATAATTTAATAATATATTACAATTAATAATTATTATATTTAAATAAAAAATTGATCAAACTACCAATAATTTTGTATATTTAAAGTATCACGTTAATAGTATGAAATCGAAAAAACCTCAAATCTTACTTTTTATGAATGAATTTGTAGGAGGAAGTATTGCGATTGTGTTTTCACCGGAAATACAAGTTTTGAGGTCCCCTGAGTACGAAAACAAGATATCTCAAAAATTAGAAGTCGTAGGAAACTCAAACTTGGCATTCACGAAGATTGTCGGCAAAATCCATCAATCGGAAGTGCTCTTTACTGAATGGTTTTTCGGTTTTCACCAGAACAATCATAATCGGGTACTATATGCTTTGCTTGATGTGTACAATTAATTAAAATAATTAGATATTATACAGACGAAATAAAAACTTTGAAGTAAATGTTGGGTGAAGCACAACACTGTAAAGTGTAGTTTAAACAGAGGTTGTTTTTTTCCCGCCAATGGATGAGTATGTTTTTAAAAATAAAAACAAAAAAAATGAATGGGGCAATAGTCGGGTGAGAGCTTCGTTCACCAGAAGTAAACAGGGCATTGTTGAATTTTTTAAAAACTCCGACCCGGAAGCGGGAACTCTTCTTCCTTTATTCCCATTAACTTTTATTTTTATTTTAAACAATACCACCCCCTCTGCAGCAGGATTTCTCGTGAAAAAATAACATGGGGGAAAAATTATTGCACACTATTACTTTCTCTTATAGCTGCAAGAAGAAGTATTGCGACCATTTTATATATAACATGGCAAATTTTCTTTAAATTTGAAATGGTTCTCATTTTTTTGCCCCAACATAACTACGGAGGTAGTGGGGAGACTGGTGCTTACTCAAGCAGTAATATAATGCATCAGAGATATTTTCCGTGATAGCCTGCTTCTTTTTGTGGTCATCGATCGGTTTCGGGCGTTCGCCCATCATCAGGATGCATTGACAAACAGTGTGATAACATAGATTTCCGCAGAGCAAATTTAGTTGATACACTCTGAGTGTATCACTGAATTTAGCAAATTTGCTCTGTGCAAATCTATGTTATCACAATAATATTTATATTTATATTTACAAAGAGGTTTCTGCCACAAAAAAAAACAATTTTGAGGGAGAAAATGTTTCTAATAAAAGTTACTATAGTATTTATGTATGTAGATAGTATAAGAAGTTTAAAGGGACCCGTTGGAACTGAGAAAGTCATGAATAACTGTGAAGGCGCACTTCCGGTTGATTGATTTTGTCTGAAACCTACGTGTCTGATGCGATGGTAGTACCTAAATGGAATACTAAGTTTAAGCCTCTGCGATTTTTTGTTTTAGAGATTATTCTGTTAACTTACACGCACATACATACATTCGCTGAAAACATTTTTTCCGTACTCAGGTGATCTCAAAAAATGTTTTCTGCTGAAAACAAAAGTAAATCTGACACAATCGCAAAAAAAACAATACTTCCTCTTACGTTACAAAACTCTACGTTTTCAGTTCTTCACGATTTTCTTGTTGTTTTTCTCGTTGAAACTTTTTCTAAGGAAAACCCAATTTCGGGGCATTTTTTACTTAGGCTTAATACTAAACTGCGATTCAAGTTATTAGTTGACGACTGAGGTAGAATGCCTAATAAGGTATTAGTAATCATACTCAGTTAGCTCCTATGTTCTAAGAAGTAAAAAATAAAATAGACGCTTCCCCAGGAAAGTAATGGGATAATTTGCTGTTTCCCTGATGCCTCCAGGCGGAAGGATACTGGTCTTCGGAACAAAGGAAATCTTGGCTTTAGGGATTATGACCACTATTTTCCAGGCTGAGATCAGTGAATGCTGCTGCACAGAGGAAGGATGGCAGGACGAAGAAATGAGAATAGTTTCTGTTAATCAAGCTCCCCTAAAAGCTTTGAATAAAGTCACATTGTACCTAATATCTAAATTTATATATTATAATACTTGGGGCAAATAAGCCTATAGTAAAAATTCCAAGTTTAAAGGAAAATTGTTAATCAGAATTAAAATCAATGCGGTAAGAGAAAGTTTTATGTAAAGTTTCGCTTTGAATGATCGGCTAGAAAAGGGAAATACAAAGAAATTTAGAGATCTAGACTTGTCCTCTATCTATATAAAGGTAGATACGAACAGAATTACAACCTCCCAAGTCCTAAGATTCTTAAATAATTGCATTGCAATGGCCGGACCAAAGTCCCCCTTACCATCCTTTACAGAGCAGATTCACTTCAATTATGCTAGTAATGTTACAAAGCACCGTTGTATTTCCAACCGCTTCCCTTGTAGGGCAATATCGTCTGTCGCTGGAAAGCTTTTTGAACCTTCCTTCCCACTGATTATTATTATATAGATTTTATGAATTATATTATGCTTATTGAATAAATGTTACCATTTATAAAAATAAATGAAAAAAAGATGAGAATAAATGTCTACTATTATTTTTTTTTCATTTTCTTTTTCTTTAATTTCGTTCCTTGACAAAACTTCTTTCACATTTAACAAGTGTTTCTCTTTTTTGACATTATAAATAAGAAAAGAGAAAAAAAAAGTTCAAAGTAAATGAAGCGAAACAGGAATATAACAGATTATCAGAAAACTTTTTATATTATTTTCTGAAAGGAAATAAACCTTTAAACACTTTTTTATTTAATTTGTAAGCAGTTCCCATTTTATTAATTTCTCTTATTAACAATTAATACAAATAAAATCATTACAAAGGACTTTGTATTAATTACTTTTCTAATTAGAAAATTAAGAGAATATTTTTTATTTAGTTCTCTTATTGTCAAGTTTCTCTAATTTCTTCCAAGTAGTTTTTCTTAAAATTTAATAGTTTTATTACACCCAGGCTCGGACCCATATTTCACAAAGGGGTTTAACATTTTTATAAGTAAGGCTGTGGGGAAATAACTACTGAAAAATTGACAACAGAGCAACACGCGAAAATCGTAAAGATTTATTTTACTCAATAACAAGGATACATCTGCAACACAGCTCTCTGGAGCACGGCTCTCTGGAGTGTATCACGGCTTTTGGCAGCATGGAGACAGCTGATTGCAGTTTGTTGAGTAACTCTTTGAGAGTTGTGTTGAAGATTCCTCAACAGCAATAGACTCTTGAAAGCTTGACCAGGTTCTTGGTCGCTTGCCTAGACTTTTATTGGCGACATTATCATGAAAGATAATAGTGCCTTCAGACGATTTGTCGCTTAACTTAACGTTTCCTTTAGCGAGACTCGGTGTAACTGATTTTCCACGTTCAGCCAGAACGGTTGCAAACGTCAAACATGTACGACAGAGCAGATACGCCAATCCGCAGAAATTCTATCCAGATTAGTGTGACCCGGACGTCATGGTAGCGAAGTTTATGACACTTGTATTTTTTTCTATAGAAAATTCACTTGGTACAGGAAAACCGATACTACGTTTAAACCCGTTCATGAGTTGTGGGCCATCTTGTAAGCTTAAACTCTCTACCAGAGATAGAAGGAGCTTAAATACCTAAGAGTGCCTATGATAATAAACTCCCATAATAGTTGAACGAAATGGTGATTATTAATCTGAAGAATGAATCACAAAAACTTACTATTGCCCTTAGGGAAGGGATTAGCTCAGAGATAGCGCGCTGGACTAGCAACGCGAGGTCTCAGATTCGACTACAGCAGTGCTACCCTTTAGAATTTCTCTTCCTAAGAGCCTCTACAACCCTCTGCCTAGTGAGAGCAGCAAACTAAAAAGGCTGGGGAGGGCGCAATACTTCTTTCAGGTTGCAGTGCAATATCCCCTATAACAATCTACTCTACTATAGCCCTTTAAGCAATTTATATTTAATGAACTTTATGAGGAGAAAAGAGTAAAAACAGATAGAGGATCAAGCGAAGAGCTTTGTTGTTGACTAGTGTTGTAGAATGATAGCGTTGGCTAATGTGAGTCACTTCAAGAGCGATGTGGTTAGTTAGAACTCTTGCTTGTCGATAATTAATGTGGCTTGCTGGGAGAAGACTCTCTGGGCTGTAATGGACTTTGGAGGAGCAAGCGAACTGAGACAGTTATTTGCTTGTTACAGCAGTTTCTTGAGTAACTCTTAGTGTTGTAAATTCCAACATAGCAATAGCTTGATTGGCAATTTCCTTCTTAGTAGCTTGTTTAAACTTCTTCAAGTGCTGCTTGTTAATCCTTCAAGGTTGATCTGAAGAATTCTAAAGCCCGTACAGCTTCTTTTATCCTATTTTCCTAGCTCTTGGTGGGCATATAGACAGCCTCTAGGGGGAAGAAAGTTGTGACAGGGGTGTGATAAAGAGGGCAAAAGCGTAGTTCAAGAGCGCCTGGAAGGCACGATACTAGCTCTTGCAGAGCTGGTCTCAACAACATAGAGTCCAGGGCTTGTGTGGTGAATTTTCTCAACAGAAAATTGATTCTATTACCTTCCTATGGAGTAGACATATTGAATAATTGCTAGTAAAGCCAATTGCGCTTTCATGATATGCAAGATTATAGTAGAAAAAGTTTGGAACTGATTCCCCTGAATACCCTAGAGGTGGCTATAAACCAGATGGCGATGTGATATGATCCCTATGGTTCGTTGGCATGGAAAGTGAGGTGATGTTGCCAACCCTTGTCTGCCGGCTACTCCTTTCTACAGCTTCGATAAAAGTTTCTTCCTAGTATCAAGGAAAATGACAGTATCTGGTTCAGTGAATGGATAGAGGATCCCTGAGGAAATGCGGCTGGAAGTTATAGGCAATTATCTTCCAGAAAGATGTTCACGCAATTGGCAGATTTCCTGTTCAACCACGGCTGGAAGTATTGGAAGTGAAATAGATAGAAACATTATAATACCAACAATGAAGGCTGAAATCAATACCCGAAAGCGTGGGCGTTCATAGTAATTCTACGAAATAAATTATTTCCAAAAATAAATCCAAATCAGACTATTCACTTCAATTATTTTTAAGGGTTAAAACATGACAATCTAGCATATTACCTCAATTAATTTTCGACAAAATATTAAGAATTACACTAAATACATTATACTGTTATAACAAAGAAAAAAAAACTGAAAAAGGAGCGTGATAAAGACAAGTGTAAAGGGTGGCAAAACATTCCTTACGCACGCATTTACAGAATTAATGTTCAATTTGGAGAAATGTGAGTCGAATTCCTTGAAAAAGAGAAAATGTTAAAATAAAGGGAAGATGAAGAAGACTGAAGGGCATACTGCTACATGCCCAACAAAAGGGATATCTACCTGTATTCATTCTTATACAAGCTTGTTAAAGTAACAAGCTCCAAATAAGAATTGTGTGCGTGTTGTGTGTGTGTCTGGCTGTCTGTCTTGCAGTTTCAACCCCTTCCCCACTCTGTCGCACACTATTACTACAGTAACCCTGTTACCTTCCTTTAGTAGTGTTGATATATTATACATCCCTAGTTCCTGTATATAGAAATAAATAGATTTAATTTATAAAATAGAATCGTTGTTCTTTAACTATCTTCTACTTTATTTTCGATATTAAGTCGCAAATAAAAGTGATTATCTTCACATAATTATCAATTAGAGAGAAAAAAAAACATCTAGGGCGAAACTACGCATACACGACTTTCTCTTACTCTAATTAATGTTAGGAAGAAATTTGGTGAGGATCGGTCAATAAAGAAACATTCAATTATGCCAAGTTTCGTCAGAGTGTCTGGGCTTTATCAAGGCTTTAATATATATATATATAGTCGTGAAGATATGGAAAAAGAATTTTGAGTGGAACTTTGTGTGAACAATTCTTTTTCCATATTTTCACGACTATTTATATATTAAAGCGTTGATAAAGACAGGAAATTCTGTCGAAACGTTGGAATTGAATGTTTCTTTCTTGACAGATACTCACCAAATTTCTTCATAACATAATTCATCAACAAATACTTTTTATATTCTAATTAATACAATTTAATCAAGAAATTGCAACGTTACAATATTTAGTTGGGCTGGTCATAAAAATGGTGGTGGGGGTTTTATTTGTATACTTGAGCGGCCTTATGTGGAGCTACTATGTGAAAACCAAGAAAGCTTGTGCAAATTTAGATCGCGGCCACACTTCCAGCAGTAAGCGAAAACATACAAAAAAGAAAACAATATAAAGTATCTTTAAGTAAAGCTTCTTTAAGAAAACTAATTTATATTTTAACAAAGACGTCATAATGAAATTTATATTTAATAAAATATATATTATGAAAATTCTTTATCCTCTAATTTGAAAAATAAAGAAAACGGGTAAAATATTTTTTAACAATATAATGATAGAATTTAATAAAAAGAGTGAACATTTTCCTGGGAAAATTGAATGGATGTGGGGAGGTATGGGTGGTAGGGGAAGAGATAAAGAGCCCACGAGTTAGGAAAAACTCATTTCATTTTCACGGTAATATTCATTGCTCTTATGATGGAAAATAACATTTATGTCATTTAAAAATGGAAAAAAAGAAAAATAATATTCAGGAAAAGCCATGACATCCTGTGTTATAATTATAGAAAAATTACTTCTTTTGAACGTATTAATTTTTTCTCTCTCTCTCTCTCTTTTACTGTCAGAGTTAATATAATTCAATTTTTTATGGTAAAAATGGGAGTTTCAAAATTAAAGTTGAACATTTATAATAAGAATTAAGACAAACTTGAAGTAAAGATGATGTAAATGCTGTAGAGGAAGTGACTAAACGGAAATAGCAAACAAGTTCTCTTCTGTAGCACAGTTTATTATATATAGTCTCTGTTTGCACACTGCATCAAAGCGTGCTGTAATAGTGAGGATTGTAGAATACAGATTCTGAGGGAACAGTGGCGTCATGCATTCCTACAAAGTATCACTTTAGTAGTTTTACCACTTACATTATATGTAAATACATTAGAAGCAGTGATAGAATTCCAAACTTGAAGAAAATCGGTTAACCACAAGTGCGACATTATAGAATAGGTTTCTAAGTTTTTTGGAAATTTTCTCGAAAATGATAACGATTTTCTTTAACTTGAAATGCTTACTCGATTTTTCGTTTTTGAGATGTTTTGTTCAGACTCACACACACACATATATATATGTGTGAACAACGTTTAACACGAAACGCTTAACATGAAAAATTGGTTAACACAAAATCATACAGCAGTCCCGCTAAAATGCTATGTAATTTCATACATTTTTGTTCTTTTAACACGAAACAAATATCGCTTAACACGAAAAGATTTCACTTCCCGGACGAACTAAATATACCTGTTTTCTGCAGTCAAATCGTCACGCAGATTTTTTGGCTTTTTTTTTTCGTTAGACGGAACAACATAAACAATGGCCGCCATTGGTAATTTTAATACATAAACTTATTTTTTTACGTGTACAATGAAAGAGAAATCGGAACGAAAACAAACCCCTATTTGTTGAATATGTGGATGGGTCCGCAATGCTGGATAACATCTGGTATTTTATCCGTCGTAGCATGCATATTGATTTTCTTCCTGACCGGTTTCGGATTTTCATCAATCGTCAGAGCAAATTCACCAAGTTCGTGTAGAGCGTTCACTTCAACGCAATGTTTCTGTAACACTCACACTTGTTGGTTTATTGGTTGTTTATATGTATGTAGGGAGGTTATAAGGTTATGTTACTATGGTGAAATAGAATTATTGTAAATTATGATTAGACATTAGAAAATAGTGTATAGTAAATAGCATGTTTTGAAGAATGCTTTATAACTAAATTTTAATAGTGTTGTTAAGTTTGCTCAGTGTTTTATCAATCACTTTTTATTAGCGGGGAGATAAGTTATTTAAGTAGTAAACTGTCACTAATAAGAATAGATAAAATTTGATACCCATAAACTTTGCATTGCCTTTTTTCAAACTTTATCTATTCTTATTAGTATAGTGTGCTCCTCAAATAGCTTATCGCCTCCCCCCCCCCCAATAAAAATGACTAGATAAAACACTGAGCATACTTAACAACACTATTAAAATTTAGTTAAAAAGCTTCTTTAAAATATGGTATACACCATTTTTAATGTCTAATAATAATTTATAGTAATTCCATTTTGTCATTAAACACACAAATCCACACACACACGCACACTCACACACAGATAGTAACATAGCCTTATAACTTCCCCATATATATACCAACAAACCAACAAGTGTGAGTGTAACAGAAACATTACGTTGAAATAAAATCTCTACACGAACTTGGTGAATTTGCTCTGACGATTGATGAAAATCAGAAACCAGTCATATATATATATACGCTAAAATCATTATTTTCGTATTCAAACATGTATTTCCGGTGAAAACTCAATTTTCGTAAATTTGACACGTTCTCCCATTCTTACTGAACCCAGGAATAACAAAATTAAAAAAGATTAACTTCCGAATTTTTAAATGGTAAAAAAAGAAGAAGATTAATCTCTTATAATGATAACAAAATATTAAAATGTTTCTGACTTTTTAAAAGTCAGAAATGTAAATAACAGAGCAAACAGATAAATCTTCAGAAAGAAAGTTGAATGAAAAATATGATTTCGTCATTGGTAAATAAAAAAGTAAAAATGGATCGCTTTGAACACAAAAATATACATAGATCTATATGATACTCACTTCTTTTTTGTATTTGATAAGTTTCACTTACTGACGCTGTAACATTGTGTGCGTTATTGACCCTATACCGTTAAAAAAAAGGGTTGTTATATTTATAGTTTAGAATATAAATAGATTTTAGCAGATACTTTATATTTGAAGAGGAGGGAGGGAATAGTTTGTCTCTTAGTTACCATGTGACAGTCACACTCTCTTAGACTTGCTTTCTATAACTGTCTCCAATGTGTCTGTTGCTGAAATAACTCAGGACCTATTATTCGTATGCATTGATTGTATACAGAGATCGTAATGTATTAGAATATAGAATGTAGATCTAAAAGACGAATTTTGAGATCCATTGATATTTTGCGGGATGTTTTTAGTGAATGAACCGTGTTGAGTCAAAATAACAACATATCTTAAAAACTGGTAAAATCTGAACAACCTGAAACTTAAAGTTCCACGGCCGCATACCAGAAATGTGATTTTACTGAGTGTTATACTTTTCTTCAAATTTTGAATACTTCTCACATATAAATGTCTTAACAATTTTATTTGAAGCCCTTTTCCAAGAAAATTGTGTAGTATTTATGATGGGCGCCCAGGGCATGAAGCAACAACGTTAAGCATTTCTCTTAACTTCATTACGATATATAGTTTCTATCTACTATATAATATGAAATTACAATAAAAATGCATTGCTTGATTCCCAAATTTGAAGAAAATTGGTTAATCGGAATTGCGAGTTTATTAAATAGGTTATAAAAGTGCACTGTAATACATGTGTCACTTTGATTTGAAAAATCACCCCTCCCCACATATGTAATTATATTGCACAAAATTGCGCAGTTAAGTTCAATAAGTCTGACGGGCGCTAGTGGCCTGCGCTGTCGGTGCACCAAAAAAAAAAAACATTTTGACGAGTGAAAATTATCTTCTTCTTCTTTCGACCTTACAGCGTCGAACTATCGATGACTTATGCCTTCAACAATCACATATATTCCTCTTTATTGCCTGCCAGTCATTGGACAGATGACCTTTACTGCCCTCGCTTTTGTGCCGTCGTTCGATGTACTCCAAATAGCCCATTCTCGGTCTGCCCCTTGGTCTGCGGCCCTCGGATTTGGCCTCCATCAAACTCCTAATCTTCTTCCCTTCGTTTTTCCAACGTAGTTGTAAAGGGTTGAATCTCTAAGCTACTCCTTATTGATTTATTTCTTATTTTATCTCGCTTAGTTTTTCCTTCAAAACGACGAAACAATCTCATTTCGGCGGCCGTAACTCGGCTTACATGCTTATCCAGCACAGACCACGATTCTGGCCCGAACTGAAGAAGGGGTAGGTAAATGGTCTTGAAGAGGGCCATTTTTTACATTCTTGCTGACCTCTCTTTTATCGACACGTAAGCTTTATCAGACTCCTGATCAGACCGTAAGCTTTACTTGCCACGCTCTCCCGATTTAGCACTACCATTTCTGCTAAATAAGACTCCAGGTATCTGAACTGCTCTACCTGTACCATGAATGTCCCCTGACATTATCAATATTATAAAAAAGTTATTTTTATGAACGCATAATATGGACGTATCATTACGTTCATCACCGCGAGATATCATACGAGCGGATAAAATTAATCTAGCAGATTCAAATTCTATCAATGCTAATAATGTGTATTAAATTATATAGTTGGTAAAACTATATATTATAGTGATGGTACATTAAAGGAAAGCAGCATAAAGTCCTGGAGGTCCATTTCCATGAAAAGTTTCAAATAAAAGCGAAAGATATTTATCTGTGTAGATGGTATACGATGTTAAAAAAAATCGTTGGAGCCGTTTTCGAGAAAATCACGAAAAACTGAAAAAAGGAAATTAACAAAGTTGCACTTCCGTTCGATGTATTTTGGCCGAAATCTTCATGTCTGAGGCGGTGATAGTGTCTGAATAGAATACCAAGTTTGAGTTCCCTGCGATTTTTCGTTTTTATGATATTGTGTTGACACATACATACACACATGCAGACTATTTGCTAAACACATTTTTTTCGTATTCAGAGGACTCCAATACTTACATTTCCGGTGAAAACTCAATTTCGAAAATCTGGCACGATCGCAATACTTCCTGTTCACTAGGAGATTATGAGAAAATAGAAATAATGTTGACTAAATAATATAATTTTCTCCGCTAAAATCACAGCAGCAATAGCAGCTGAAGTGATACTTGGGAAAATCGGGAAAAAACCTTGCTTAGTGTTTATTCAGGTTATTGATTTTTTCCATGCTAAGATAACAACGCGATCTTTTATTTATAGAATAAAAATGGAGATTCCCCCCTCCCCCCCCCCTGAATCTCTATTATAAGTTTGCAGGAAAAAGTTTATATTCGAGAAAGTTTATTTTAGAAAGAATTGTTATCCACTTTGACATAGTTTATTCCAATCTCTCCCCCCCTAACATACACCCACTTTAGGATAATAATTTTT
The DNA here is from genome assembly GCA_011037195.1 of Triatoma infestans. Classification (NCBI taxonomy): domain Eukaryota; kingdom Metazoa; phylum Arthropoda; class Insecta; order Hemiptera; family Reduviidae; genus Triatoma; species Triatoma infestans. Next base: position 67,581 of record JAAEAF010004280.1, read on the forward strand.
TTTGTCCTCTTCATCTTTCATCGTGCGTACATATTGTTATGATATAGTAGAATTTAGCATAGCCGCGGCGATGAATAGATTATTTAAAGTGTAATAATCGATAACGATTGCATTGAAATTCTTTTTCTATTCTAAAATAATAAAAAGGAAATAGTGGGGTAATGATAAATTTTCTAATTTGTGTTTTTCACCAGTAATAACAGGTTTGTTGTTGGAGGTTCTTTGAGGCGGAAAAACAAGGAATATCGCAGAAAAGTCAAACTTGATTTTCCGTTTTAGATATTACAAAAAAATGTCCGGAAAATATCACTTTACTGATTGGATTTTATAAAAATAAAATTGGTATGTTTCGGAAATACACGTTTTGAGGTCCCCCTGAGTTAAAAAAAAAGTGGTTTTTAGAAATCAGTCTGTATATGTATATGTTCGTGTGTGTGTGTGTGACTGTGTTTGAACAGAATATCTTCTTTTTTTATCTATATTTACACCGACAGATTTATTGTCATAAGTAAATTTGATGAGAGCAATAAATAAGACAAAACAAAATAAATAAAACAAAATATAAATGAGCGGAGAAGTCACCCAGTGGTGACACTCCTTACTAGTTTAGTTACTTTCATCCATTAAGAGATCACGAGGCCACATTCGCCGCAGACGTCTGGGAGGATTATCAGGGAGTGTCCGGGATGAAAGTCGACGAACGAGAGGGTTGCAATGAGAGGATAAAGGTTTGTGAAATTTTTTGTAGCGGATTTTGATGATATCTTTAAGGAAAGGGATATTGAGGTCATTGTGGATAGTTAAATTTGATACATAATAGGGAGCATTAACTATGGTTCTAAGGATTTTGGATTGTTGGGATTGGATACGTTGGAGGTTTGAATGCCTGGTTGAACCCCACAGTTCAAGTCCGTATGTCCATATTTGTTTAAGAAATGATGTATATGTTAGTCGCTTGTTTTCTAATGAAAGTCGTGATCTATTATCGAGAAGTCTTTTAACAAGTCTGTATCGTGTAGTGAGTTCCTGTCTTTTGAGTCGTGTATGGGGATTCCAAGTTAACCTTTTGTCGATATAGAGCCCAAGATAGCGGACGACATCAACAGTATCTGAAAAACAAAAACGTTGCAGGAAGCTCACAAACTTGGTATTTCGTTTAAGTACTACCACCGTATTAGACACGAAGATTTAGGGCAAAATCCATCAACCAAAGGTACCACTTTACTGAATTTTTTTTTCTTCAGTTTTTTTGTGATTTTTTTTCGAATATAACTTTTATTTGAAACATTTCTCTGGGTAAAGTCACTTGAGGGGGCTATTGGGAAAGGGGTGGGTTATCTCAATTATAATAAATTATTTTAATTTTGGGAAGAGAAAGTCATATGAGTGATTCCCACTGGAATTTTTGCTTGTTCAGTATTCAATGTTTTCATAATTATTTTCAGTTCATTATATTAAAAATCAACGCTGAAACTAAAAAAATCTCAAATATTAATGAAGGATTGCCAATAAATAAATAAATAAATAAATAAAATTGTAAATTGCACAAAATCATTACGCAAGAAATATACACTGATAAGATAAGATTTATTTTTTACGACACAGAGTGGTCCAAATTGGTTTCAGCAAACCAGAGTCATAAAATGGGTAAATTCTTCTCTCTTACTTATTTTTTTTTTTTTTTGTGCAATGTAATCAAGGTTTTACGACGTTCAAACTAGGACAGACCTACTAAGCGGAAATAATGTGACCATGACATCACCGGAATTAGATATTTGGAAGCTTCCCTCACCACCAAAAAATGATGATTCTTTCTCGAAACTCATGTGTTGATGAAAGTATGATGGTACGTGCTCGAACTTCACTAAGTGGGTATGAAATAAAAATAGATTTAGTATGGAAAGTTCACACACCTCCCTTGCAGCAGCACTTCTTATCTAATAAATGGCAAATTTACATCAAACTTGGACTTTTTACCATAAATTTAATTATCTTTGATATTATACAAATGATGGGTACATAAGATAGTGAACAAAAGCTGGTAAGTTACTGAAATGGTATTTTAGATGTCTAATTCCACAATTTTCCCAGCAACCACTTATGTAAATTTAACTAGAAAAATTATTTCTAGTTATCTTAGACCATTGGATATTTATTGCAAAGCAGAGAAAATTGCGAAAAACTGAGAAGAAACATAAAAAAAAACTATTTAGTAAAATGGTACTTCCGATTGATCGATTTCTGGCAATAACAGAAGCAATCCTCTGATAAGGAATTTCACCACACAGGTCCTGGTCTCTATGTAGTAAAACTAGCTGTATTAAGCGCTAGCATCGCGTGTACAGGCGCTCGTGAACTACGCATTATACGCTCTGCCACTCCCATTGTATGGACAAATGGGCTACAACTTTGACAACCAAGTTTCTCTCTAGAAGCTGGAAGTTCTCACAACAGCTAGGAGAATCTCGGATAAAAATCCGGAAAATCTGGGGGCTTCAATTACTAAACCAATAAGCTACCAAGGAAAAAACAGCCAGTCAAGCATTTAATAGCTTACTATGACTTAATAACACAACTCTCAAAGAGTTATTTAAACTGCTAATAACAAACCTTGAGTGGAATGAGAAGGCAGATTTTGGAGGGGGGGCTAAAATGAACCAATCCCAAATCCTGTAAGTTTTTAAGAAGAAATAGAAAATGAAGCGTCCAATGATAACACCAATCTGCAGCTGAAGGGAAGATTTGGAGATTAAGAATCGAAAACGGCGCTACCGCACTATTTGCCACTTAAGATAGAAGTAGCATACCTCAGGGAGACCATGGGGCCACGACTTTCTGCAGTAATGTCTTCACCGTATCCGGGGTAATGGACTCACCGATAAGCCATCAGCTAAATTTTTTAACTTACTCAGGACTGGACGACGTGCTCGTCCGAATGCGCCAACAATGGTGACCCTTATTTTATCTAAAGAAATTGGACGGCAAGGAAAATGTCTTATGGCCTAAAGAGCCTATGGTAAGGCGAAGGAAAAAACAAGAAACAAACAAACAATCATCATCTGTCTCAACTCCCACTCTGCCCAAGACACCTTTACAAGCCAGGAGTATCCACCATGCTGGCTTCACTAGCTCATCACAGTTAGAATAAGCAATAGTTCTCATTAGCCGCAAGTGACTCGCATCAGCCAACGCTACCATTCTACTTTAATCTCCAGCATCGTCATTCCTCATTTAAATCTTTCGTCTAAAGTGTAGCTACATTTTCTTCATAAACATGAACCATATCAACAGAAAAAAAAATGGAGAAAAAGATGCTCTCTCTCGAAATGGATTTCTCTGGGGGAAGTGGTGGTGCTTCTAGAAACCAGCTGATTCCCAATGAGGAAATTAGAAGAAGAGTGGGTACCCATAGAGCTATACTATAAGAAAAGGCTTAAATGGACAACTAATGAGAATGGCAGAAGAACGCTGAACAAAAGAAAATCCATGATTACGTACCCTCCGAGAGGAGGAAGCATGGAAGGTCGAGGAAGAGATGATGGTTGGAAGATGTGGAAGAAGAAATGGTAGCAACAGAGGAAGGAAAAAATATGTGGAATAATATTCTAAACTTGAGGAAAATTGTAGAAGACATTTACCAGAAAATGTACACTAAAAAACAAATTAAAAAGTGAATATTTTTATATCCGTAAAATTATCGGAATTTTGGCCACAGTTTTCGTGTCAGATTTCCTGATTACCGAAAAAAAAGAAGCAGAAAATCCGTATTTAAAGTTACTATTGTGATACCATGTTGCTACACCCTCTTGCAGCAACTTATTTGCGCGGTAAAAGTTGAAAATTGCCCATGATTGAGGCAGTGGTGCAAAGGCACCACTTTCACCCTTCTCTCCGCAAAATTACCGCCACAATTCCATTCTATTATGGATCAAGCTTTCCAAAATTACAACTGGTTCTGGTGCATTACAAACTAGTTTGAGAGAGAGGTAATCGATTGAATTGCCGAATAGAAGGGTTTAGTTTAATAATTCACCAGTTTATTAAGCGATACCATCAACCATTATGTTATTAGCAAATTATCAGGCCGGATATGCTCTCCCATTCATTCCCACTCTCTCTATCAATCTATCTCTCTCACCCTCTCTCATCTGTCATTAAAATTCTCTGTTTTTGATGATAAGGCTTATATCAAATTATGCAATATAGCCATAAATTCAAAATTTGGAAAAATTTGTTTTATTATTTTTGAATTCAGTGATTAGTTTCGCTTACTGCTGTGAGAGGGAGTAATCTTATAGTATTAAATTTTCTAATTCCAAAGTATGGAATTTTTAATGTAAACGTGAACAGCAAAGACTGCCGCAACGTGCATTAGGATGGAAGATATATTTTAAGAGATAAGAGATTAGAAAAAATGTTTTGGGTGATCCAGGTTATGCAAGCTGCAGACCTGAACAGGTGATAACCTTCCAATGCTTGGACATGAAATGGGCGGAAACATATAAATAGGTTGAACCTTATTGGAAAATGGCAATATCCTACCATATCCTTGACATAAGGATAATGACAACATTCATTTCGAACATTTTTCCCAAGAAAATTGTAGGGTGGAGGGATTCTGGGTGTACTATGTGACGTTAGGCTTATCTGAAATCGTCATTGTAATATACTATATATGACTCGGTCATCTAAATCATTTTAACAATAACTAAAACTTGCTACAATTTCATGACTACTTTTTTTTTTGTGGAGAGGGGGGGAAGAAAAATTGAAAGCACATTTTATTTTAGTATATACCGTACTATATCTTAAAGTGCTCACTTAACTGTAAACTGAGAATTGGGCATAAAGAAAGAGGATCCCTTATGTAATATATATGCTGATAAAATGGTAGATGCCTTCGGGCATACATATTTTTCGTCCTCAAATATTACCTATATATATATATATGTATGAAAAAATATCGTCCTTTTCAAAAGAATAGTGAATTTAGTAATATATATAGATTTCAAAGTAGTTTTACGGATCTTTTGATCTTCACCATAATACTGATTCGTCTTCTACTAGAAATCAGGATCAATTTCAGATTTCTTATTGGAGGAGAAAAAATATGAAATAAAACTTTGATCTCTTTACTTTTTTCTTTTTTTTCTCAAGAAAGGGAGCGGCCATTCTTTTAAGAAAGAAAAATTATTGCGATGGTGTCAAATTTTTTAATTTGAATTTTTATACCGGAAGTACACGCTTTGAGGATACCTGAGGCTAAAAGAAAAAAACGAAAATAATCTCTTTCTGATGTATATGAACAGCAAATCAGAAAAATAAAAACAAAAAATCGCGCTGATATCTTAAACATGTTGTTCCGTTTTAAGTATCACCAAGGTGATGCCGATAAGAGAAGTTACGGAATTACGGGTAAAAATCCGTCAAAAGGAAGTGTTACTTATATTGAGTTATTTATAACTCTATAATAGATTTTTTTTCATTTTTACTTTCTCTTACTCCTGGTAATTAAAGGGTACTCTTTAGAGGAAAGCTTAACGCTAGTGTTCCCCCACCACCCCCCAAACAATCAATTTTTCCGGCAAAGTGTTTGAAATAAAAGTGATAGGTTGATATTTATGTGTGTAGATAGTGTACGAAGTTTAAAGAAAATCGCTGGGGTTGTTTTGGTGAAAATCGCGAAAAACTGAAGGAATAAGACATTCAGTAAAGTTGCACTTCTGGTTGATGGAATTTTGCGCGAAATCTTCGTGTCTGTAACGCGGTGGTAGTAACTGAACGGAATACCAAGTTTGAACTTCCTGTGACGTTTCGATTTTGATATATTCTGTTAAAACACATACACACACACAGAGATACAGACCATACGCTAAAAACATTTTTGCCGTATACAAGGGACCACGAAACATGTATTTCCGGTAGAAAACTCAATTCCGAAAATGTGTACACGATCACAAAGCTTAGGGCCAAGATAAAGTAAAAGAAATGGTTAAAATACTAACGATGTGTTAGATATTACTATCAAAAACTGAAAGAAAATCGTTGGAGCAAAAAAAGTAGAGTAAACAGCGAAACTTCTAGTAACGAATCAAAAACTTGTCTGCGGGTCGAATCCTATATTGATAGCGTTAATTATTTCCACATAAACCAATTTCGGAAAATTTGATAAAATTACAATCCTTTCTTTTAGATACCAATAAAAAGAAAATCTGCTGTGAAACACTCACATGACTTTCTCTTACTTCAATTTACATAGTTACATACTCAGAAGTTTATTGAACCCTAACATATAATAACGCTTATTCTTATTATAATTTATTTGTTTAATTGCACTAAATTTAGTTCGATTCCGTTTTTACTTTCTCTTACTCCTAGTAAGAGAAAGTGTTGTAATCCTGTCAAATTTTCGATATCGAGTTTTTACCGGTCCCCTGAGCCCAAAAAAGTGGTTTTTAGCAAATGATGTGTGTGTGTGTGTGTGTGTGTGTGCATGTATGTGAATAACATAGCTCAAAAACGAAAAATCGTAGAAAGTTCAAACTTGATATTCCGTTTAGGTATCACCATGGGATCTGACAGTACGTTATCTGTCAAAATTCCAGAACCGGAAGTACCACTTACAAGTTTTTTTTTTACTTTTTTGCGATTTGTCATACTAGTGGGACAAAATAGAATTCATGTTATGTCGACAAAAATTTCTTCAAGGAATTCATAATTTTCTGTTAAATAATTGCTCTTAGACCGGGATTTTGTAGCTATTGTCCTAAATTTTATGTAGGTGGAGGGTAGCACAGTGCCGCAAACTATTGAAAGAGTACTATAAAGATGGAAGTCTACGCAAGAGCTGTGGCTATTCAATCAAAATCTAGTTCATCTTAATCAAAACACTCTCACAACTTTCTGTTACTGCGTAATGGTAAATTTTCTTCTCATTTACAATTCTTATTAGTGTTTAAAACCGTCGGCATTTTTATGGAGAAAATCACAAAAAAACTGAAAAACCTATTCAGTAAAGTCGCACTTCCGGTCAACCGATTTTCTTCAAATTGGGAATTTTGGCAACTTATATAATTCTAATTAATATTATTTAGTTGACAGAATTGTAAAGCACATTCATGAATTGAAATAGCACATTGAAGGAAACATCCCTCAAATGAATGTTCTCGGAGAAATGTTACTAATGAAAGTTGAAGCTTTTTATATGTGTAAATTAATATTTAAAGTTTAAAGAAAATCGTTGGAGCGTTTTAGAGAAAATGGAAGAAAACTAAACACCATTTTGTGTAAAGCGCATTTCCGATTGATGGATATTAGCCGAAATCTTCGTGTCTTATGCGGTGGTAGTACCTAAACCGAATACCAAGTTTGAGCTTCCTGCAACTTTTCGTTTATGAGATATTCTTTTCACATACATTCAGACCACTTTCTAAAAACCACTTTTCTGAGCTCAGAGAACCTCGAAACGTGTATCTGCGGTGAAAACTCATTTTCGAAAATCTGAAACCATGCAATACTTTCTCTTACTATATATTAGTAAGAGAAAGTACAAAGTACTCTAGTATTTTAAATATATAAACAATGTTTTTTTTTTGTCAAATGACCTAAATTTTTTTTATTTATTAAATGACCTCAAATATTTAGTAGGGAACTAGAGAGATGGTTAGTTTTAATTAGTTGGTTAATGTATGGTGTTGAATAGATGTGTTGAAAAGGGGACCAAACTTCCTGTTTAACTGCCACATTTACTACAATGTGTGTGTGTGTTTGTGGTTTGAGCGGGAGTAGAGGGGGAGTCTCACACACACAGATACTACTCGCACACACACACACACACACACATATATATATATATATATATATATGAACGAAGGGCAGTATTGTGAGACAGCTATATTGTACACATAAAGGGGGAGGATTGAACTATACTCTCTCTCTTTGGTAACGCCATTGTTCTGGGTAACAACTAAAGGAGCTTGGTTCCTCACTAAGTTATATACCACTGTACGTACACACCACACACAACTCTCATTCAACAAATTGTAGTCATAACTGGTATGCATGTGTATAGCTAATATAGCTAAAGCTGTATAGATGTTTTAGTTATAGCTAAAGCTTGGAATTGTACCAGCTGCACTTGCCTCTACATAACCTATATTCAATATATTAATTATTGCTAGAAATACGTCTTTTTTCATCTTCCCTGATTTAATTAAAATATTTATAAGGAATCAAAGTCATAAATGGAAACATTTAAAACTAGAAAGTTTTACTAATTAAGATTTTTGTCGTTTAACATTGTCGCCAGTTTAACACTGTCATCGCAAATATAGTCTCTCAAATAAATATTTCTGAAAGAATGGTACAAATAAAAGTGATATTACTATTATAAATATGTCTGGGTAAGTTGTAATAGAAAATTTTGAAGAAAAAAAAATGGTTGGATTTGTTTTCAAAAAAATCGCAAAAAACTAAAAAAAGAAAAATTTTAGTAAAGTCGCAATTTCAGTTGGCGGATTTTTACCAAAAATCAATGCCCCAGTAAGTCTATAAAGTTGGAGCTTGTGAAATTGAAAAATCCAAGTGAAAATTAAATTATGAATATTTGAAACATTCACAATACTTGCAGAAGAAAGACAAAGAAAAAATAAAACGATCTTAGTAAAATTTTACTATTTACTGGAACACAATACTGACACTCTGAATTCTAACTCGAAACTATGATTTTTATGCTCAGGTCAGAAAGAGTTCAAAAGATACTAGAATAAACAAATTTATAAAAGTGAAATAAAACAGAAGACATATCATTAAAACCAAGAAAAGTTTAATCATTTTATTAACAAAAACAGAAAAATAAGAATGAAATAGAAAATAAATAAAAATTAAAATTAGAAGATCAAGAAAAAACTGATAAAAAGAAGAGTAAAAAAGAATTGAAATACAGAATATTTAGAAGGCTGAAAGGTTTAAGAAGATGAAAAAGTTCAAAAAGTTTACAAAAGGACAAGAATAGGGATATAAAGAAGAATGATAAGAAATATCTAATGGAAGAAGTACAGAATATGGAGAAGGGAGAGTTTAAAAGAAAGAAAGAATAAGAATTAGAGAAGATTAAGAACTGATGAAAAAATGGAGAGCAAGAAGGTGAAAAGAAAGTAAAGGTAGAATAACAACACGAAGAAGAATAAGATATGAAAAGAGTACTACTAAGAGTAAGTGTGTAAAAGAAAAGGTAGAAGATGGAGAGAAACTTGGAGACGAGAAACAGGAAGAAGAAGATAACAAATTTAAAAAATCATGTGAAGAAAGAGAAAATTGTGTAAAAGAACAGCCAGAAGGTACTGAGAAAAATCAAGACGAAGTTAAATTGGGAGAAAAAAGAAAAAGTTACATGAAAAAGCAAGAGAGCATTGAATGAACAAAAACAAAATAAAAATGATAGGCAGAAGATGGAGAAATGGTAGGAAAGCAATAGAAACTGGAAAATATAGGGGAAATCTAACAGAACAGTCAGAAAATGGAGGTAAAAGTATAAGAAGAAAAACAAAACAGATATTCAAAATAAAATTGAGAATAAGAAGGAAATAGAGGAACACAACAATTATAAAATGGAGAAAGTATAATATGAGAAAAATAAGCAAAAAAGAAAATAAATAGAAAAAGAAGAGAATATCGAAGCACTCTAAGAAAAAGAACAACGAGAAAGAAGAATAACACCAGGTATAAGTAAAAATGAACATAGATGATGAGATAAAACATGAATGGAAGAAAATTGAGGAAAACAATAACCAGAAAACAAAGGAAAAATTGTATGATGAAAATGAATGTGGCGAAGTAGATCCTAATTTCCTATATTTACTTCTATTTCACATTTAGTTACTTCATTACTATATTTATCCTCCCTTATACACAGTTTTTTTTATTGATTTTACGCTCACTTCATGTAAAATTCTATTATTCTTTCTGAAAATTTTATAGAAAATAAAAAATGTAGCATTTCAATCAGGTTTTAGAATCCCAGCAACGCTCACACATATATCTACAAAAAGAATTAAAGTGAGCCGATAGTATTAAGGAAAAAGCATATAAAATCAATGTTTTTTTTTTTTCAAGTTCCAAGTAAAAACTAAATCCTTAAATGTGCAGTAAAAGAACTTTTCCAAAATAGGGAAATTCATAGTAACTGAAGTGAAATAGTAAGAAGAAATCTCCCAAAACTGTAAAAGTTTTGGTTAAATAGGAATTCCATCAACCACATTGATACATGTGAAAGAAGCAAAGAAATAATTACAAACAATGAGAAATACCTTAGATGTTTGTATTAGATGCAAATTTAATGATTAAAATGATTCACTGAAAACACTATAATTGCCACATAATACATAAATATTAAAAGTTAAATTTTATATTTGTTTTTTGAATTGAACATTTTTTAAAAGGATTTGCGTTCTCAAAAGAATATAAAATTAAATAATACATCTCTCTCTTTTGTATAAATAATTATTCTGATTAAAAAAAAAAACAAACCTATTATATAAGTAAGCTAATATTATTATTTATTACATAATACTTATTAGTCATAAATTTGTAAGAAACTTTTATGAATGAACTACACACATTATTGTACATAAACTTTATTAGCCATAATACCGTACAATACACATTAAGACAAGGCGAGAGCTAAACGTGGGTACGCCACAACAAGGGGTTCCATCTTGAATCGCCAGCCCGCCAACTCACAACAACCTCCAAGGAGGTTCCAGCCAATACACAACAGAAACAAAAAATATTCGTAATAAAAACATTAATTAAGGAATATTTACAAAAAATGTCATTTTGTTGAGCTGCAGGATCAAAATAAAGTAATTATTAAATTTATTTGTATCATTAATAAGTAAATTATCGGTAATAAATAATGTTGCAATTTTAAAGTAAATTCCTTAAGTTGTATTAATTAGAATAAGAGAAAGTTGTTTGAGTGTTTCACTCCAGATTTTTTTCATATACAGATGACTTTCAGTAACATGTACTAACGGTGAAAACTCATTTCCAAAATTTAAAAAGATCACAATACCTTTATAATGCCTTCAAAATGCAGTATGATTAAGTCCAACTTACTTGGAACGATTTTTTGTTAGACAGCATACTTCGTGTACTATCTACATACATAAATATAATTCACTTTTATTTCAAACTTTTATCTAGGGAACTTGGTATCTAATTAGCTTCGGAAGCAGCGTTAAGCTTACTTCTGAAATGCCTCTTCATTATAACTTATGTTTTGGTGTTCGTGACGACCGTTGAATTCAATGTTGAAAATAGATGTTAAGGTTTGGTCATAAAAAAACTCTTTTTAAACTTTTACTGACGTTTCGGCAAATTTATTGCCTTCTTGAGGGTAAAGAGTAATAGTTATTTGCCGAAACGTCGGTAAAAGTTTAAAAAGAGTTTTTTTTAATGGCCGAACCTCAACATCTATTTTCAATATTATAATTTATGCTACCACCGATATAATGTACATTATAGCATAAAACTAGCCCAAAAAAGTGGACTAAGAGTACATTATTAGAATTTGAAGAAAGTGGATTAAATTGGGAATGTCTAATTTACACAAAGTAAAAATAAAACGCACTAATAAAAGACAATTTTTTAAAACTGATTCAAAACATCCCTTCTATATGGGATTGTTATAGCTTGTCGCAAATGAAAATGGAAAAATAATTTAACTATTGATTTTTAACTAGTTATTAACCAATAGTTACAGATCTATTGGCTAGAGTGCACTGCGAATGCAAGTAATTATAAAATGAATATTAAATTTAAAAAGAATTTAATTTTGAAAAAAGGATTTTATTAAAAAGCTCAGTGATTAAATTATATAAAAAAAAATAATTAATTTTATTTTATAAAACTTAATTATCACACTTTTATTGCAATACACTTGATTTTTAATAAATTCTAAATTCAATTAGAGAGAGAGACAGCTTTACTTAGTTATTTCCTCCTCTTTAATTAAACTTATAATAGTTTAATTAAAACTAAAAAAAGTCCGATGAGAAAATATTCATACAACTTTCTCTTTCCCTTTACTCTTTATGTTCCACCCAACAACAACTAAAACTTATTTTATGCTATCACTTTCATTTGAAAACATTTTTTCATTTAAATGAGCTGCTGAAATGAAATGTTTTTGGAAGAGGAATTTAGTTCTCTTTATTTTTAACTGTATGAATTTATAATCTTTTAGGCTTCCGGCGGCCATTGAAAATCACTTCATGCCTTCGAGTTGAGACCGGGTCAATGTTTGTTATAAACCGACAGTTTTGCCCAAATGACAATAGGCTTCTTTAGTATCGCCTCTAATTCTGAGTTTAAAAAATCGTTGACTGTTTTCTTTTTCGGGATTTTCTTAAAAAAAAAGGCCCTAACGATTTTTTGTTAGATAGCATACTTCGTATACTACATAAATATAATTCACTTTTATTTCAAACTTTTATCTATGGAACTTGGTTTTTAAAGAGCTCCTTGAGTAGCGTTAAGCTTACTTCTGAAGTGCCTCTTCATTATAATTTATGCTACCACTGATATAATATTAAACAAACCTATATTAGAAGCATTATTAGTGTTCAAAATTTGAAGAAAGTGGATTAAATTGGGAATGTCTATTCTACAGAATAGATTTCTGAGATTTCTGGAATTTTTTTTAATCTATTAAGTTTCTTTAAACATGGAAAAGTTTCTTCAAATTTGGATAATTACTTTTATTAAATACGGAAAAATTATGTTAGAGAAGTGCTGGGCTCTGATGGGCTTTATTCGAATAACATATAACAACGAAACACCAGAAATATTGTGAGGAGAGCCAATGCGGAGTCCCGCAAATTCCGACCAAATAACAGAGTTAGGTGGGCTGCAATCTTCATATTATTTGTGGCTGAAGCGTAATTAAGGAACGCAAGAGAATGAAGTCACTCCCACTAGGACATAAATTATTGCAAACAACAGAGCAAGGTATATTTGCTTTCGCAGACAGTGAGGACAACCTCAGGTGAAGCAACAGCTGAATCCAGAAAAGAAAAGTCCATGGTGTCAGCAAAGTAAAGAGAAATGCACCTTATACAGGTAAATGGGAGAGAAAGAGAACAGGTGGATACTGTTTAGTATCTAGGAGCCCATCTGCCCCAAAAAGGTATTCTTGATGAAGAGATAAAAGAATCGGTGGGCAACTGCGGGAAAAGTCTCTGGAGACTAACTTTCTTAGTAAAACGAGAAGAATCTAAGGCGAAAAAAGTAGCAGTATATAAGAGTGTATTCTTGCCAATTCTTATAAATTCCAGTGAGTCCTGAACTCTCACGAAAAGTCATAAAAGCGGAATCCAAGCAATGGAGTTGTGATACTTGAGGAACATAGAGGGGAAAACAAGAAGGGACAAAGTTAGGAATGTGCAAATCAGCAGGAACTTGCAAGTAAAGCCCCCATTGAAGATCGTTGGTTAGGCCATCTTTTAAGAATGGGATTGGGAAGATTGGCAAGAAAGCTATGTGGCCAGAGTAATGGGAACTAGGAAATGGGGAAGGCCTAGGAGAACTTGGGAACAATATGTTCAGCGGAGTTTCCAACAGATAGGCTGGGATTGGTGAAGATGGAGAGAGAAGGTTTAGGATAGCGATAGTTGGAGAAGCTCTGCAAGGCTTCGACACAGGTTGTGGCCGGCATTAAGAGGAAAGATTACGAAGAAGAACAAACAAATAACGAATACATTTTTATTAGTTATTCGAATAACGAATTAATTTTTTTATTCGTTACTCCAATCAAGGAAGTAAATATTTATTACTTGTTACTCTTTATTTATTATTATTTTTTATGAAACTCTAGAGTTGATCTAGTCGTGATCCTATCTAGCTTCAGCTTCCTCTGATTTATCGTTTTTGAAGAGATATTTTTTTCTACCACATACATACATATATGTATGTGGCAGAACTTTCTTCTTCATTATTCCAATGCCATACAGTATAAATATACTGAACATCAGGGATAATAAGTAGCAATCCTATTTCACTCCCTTACTAATGTTTGTCAGATTAGAAAAAATTGTTATTTTGGATGAAAAAAATATTTGGATGATTATTTGTTTCATTGGAAATTCTAGTAAAAACTGTGATATAATGGGATGATACTATTTGATTGTTTTTTTTTTCAAGAACATTGTGTTGATTCTATTTTTATTTTGGTTTCATATGCATATTGTACTAATAACAAAGGAAGTGAATGATGAATATTGTTTAATAACAATTCAGGAATGAATGTGTGTAGAGAGAGAGAGAGAGACAGTGTTATGGTTCGCCAGCTAAATTTGTTGCTTCCCCTCTCCTACCAGTCTTCACCATATTAATAGTTCTGACATAATATAGTACACATATTTAATTTTGTAAAACGACTCGGCTAATATGTATGTATGTTTGTATATGTATATGTAATAGTCCACTATTACTGGTGTGTACCCCGACCCTCCTATTACCATTTATTATTCACAAAATACAAACATGTCCACTCATCAGATATTTATTACTACCATAGAGGCAACAGCATCATAAAATATAAAGCCTTATGTATATTGAAATACTACTGAGTGTTTTTACTCTGTGTGTGTGTGTGTATAAATATATGTGTGCTTCTTTATCAGTGAAATATCATCTCTCACTTAAACTGCGCAATCTCTTTAATGATTTCTTTGAAGTAGAAATGGAACATTTAAGATTCAATCTTGGGGTAAATTTCTTTTAATTTTGAATTTTTTTTTACGGCTTGCAGAAAAAAGGAAGTGTAATGAATTGTTGGCAGATGATTTATGAGAGAATGATCAGATTTGTGTTTTTCTTTTACTGCAGTTGACATATTGTCTTCCCAAGAAAGAATTCCTTGGGAATATTTTATTTAATATTTAGTTACCCTTGCCTTAACAATACACCTGCTTTATAGGTCGACCAAACAGGAAAAGGATTAGCTCATTGGTGGCGCACTGGACTAGCAACGCGGAGGTCTGGGATTTGAATCCAGCAGTATTGCCCTTAGATTTTCCTCTTCCTAGGAGCCTCTACAGCTCACTGACTGGTGATGGACAGTGCACTGAGAAGGCTCCGGAGGCTACAATAGATCTTTCAGGTCGCCGTGTAATATCTCCGATAACAATCTACATCTTTCTACAAATCGATCAAAATATCTTGAACATTGAAATGAGTGCGCCAGGAACGGGGTAAATTCAAAAACAGGGACATCACATGAGATAAGGTTGGGAAGTCTGCTTGTTTTCTCACTATTTTGGCTTAAACTTAGTATTTATTCTTGTTTAGTTTAATTTATTTTAAATTAAATGTTTCTTTAATGAAAAAAATACCTTTTGTAAACATTACATTTTTTCCTAAACACCTAATGTATATCACCCCTCAATGACTTCCGTATACTTTCGACTCAAATCGGCTGAATTTTCTTCAGTTGCCGATATTCAAAGAAATTTTGGTCGGACTCTAGTGGTGGCGGTGGTGGGAGAGTACATGTTGGTACTTAGCAAACAGCAGGCACGTAACTTTAATGACATTACCAACCTAGCAGTCAGCGCCTTTTCAATCACCCCAAATACCCGAAATCTACAAAATGTCTCATACAAAAAGTGATAGGTGTCCTTTTTCCTATTGCTATTCGGTAAAATCGCGCTTTAAATTATGAATAAAGTGCTGGTTCGTGTGTTCATCATTTACAATCATAACAGATATTTTGTTACAATAAGCACGCGCGCGCGCCCACACACACACAGATAATTTTCTGAAAAGCACTTTTTTTTGACTGAGCGGACCTCAGAACGTCTATTGCCGGTGGGAATCTCAATTTCGAAAATTTGACACGATCGTATTACTTCCACTTACCGCAAGAAAAATCAGTAGAATTGCTGATCTATAAACTTCCGGTTATCAACGGTTATATTGACTTAATCTTTCTTGTCGTAAACCCATCAAAACAAACTTACATACATACATATCTACACAAATCTGACCCCTATCGCAATACTTTCTCCAAAGAGAAAGTAATAAAATAAATAAATAAATAAATTTGATAATAAAACGCACATAAAATATTTTATATTTCTCTAGTGTATTGTTTCTCATCAAAATGACCTAGATCTCTATTTTTTTATTTTCTTTTCCCCAATTTGTTACTAAAACAGTTAAAATAAATAAAAGAATGGAAATAAACACAGAAATAGGGGAATATTCTCATCCGCTCCATATAGTTTTTTATTAGTCGTGTAGGCAGCGGTAGCGTGGCGTACAGCAACAAGTTATAAAGCACATAAGATGAGGAAATAGAGACCTGCCTCACTTCACTAATACAATATACTCTCAGGGAATACTGAATAAACTATATATAACTATTACTATTACTATATTAACTATGGTAGAGACTTTAGAAATAGTAGCTCCTATTAAGTGTCATAATAATTAATTGTGAACTGTAATGTTAACTGTTGTTATTCCAATAGTTAGTCTGTCCCTGAGTGTGTTTTTTATATTTTATTTATTTGGATTATCATCTCTGAACTATTACTAAAGTCTGCGTGTATGCCTCTTGCTATTATCTCTATTATTGAGAAAATATAGACAAACAGGGTATAAAAAATGACTATTCTTATCCATCCTATAATTTTAACTGTTGCAAAAGTTTGTAACTTTTTTATTAAATTCTTCTATTAAATTAATGACGATTATTTTAAACTATAGGTGTAATAATTGCGATTCAACTCCTTGGTACTATTATATTTAATTTCTTATCTCCTAGGGACGGTTTCGACACACTATATAGCCACCTTTAGCCCGTTTTTAAATTTATAATTAGGTCAATTAAAAATGATTTAACAATTACAAATTTTTGTGTAACTATAATAGCAAAAGTAATATTTATTACTTTATTCCTGGTAAGAGGAAGTGTTTGCGGTTATGTCAGATTTTAGATATCGGATTTTCACCGGAAACATGTTTTTTTTTAAGAAATTGGTCTGTATGAGCGTGATTGGTCAGCATAACTCAAAAAATGAAAAATCACAGAATGTTCAAACTTGATAGTTAGTTAAAATGATCAGGTGAGGTGGGGACTCCACCAATAAGGCATTGATAAAAATCGATCAAACGGAAGTACCATTTACTGAATGTTTCAGTTTTTTGCGATTTTTTCAAAAATAGATCCAACGGTTTTCATGGAATCTTCCATTTAAGATCTAATGGGGCCTTATTGACAGGATATTTAATTCTAATTAATATTTGTCGCGTATTTAAAAACCCTGTGAATTTTCTTTTATAATTTCCTGTGTGCAGTTGGTTTTGTTGACCGCCAGGCGGATTGTACTATTCAACTCGTGGATTATTAAACATGTATCATTTAAATTACATTTTTACAATAATCTTTTATCACTCCGTAACTGTGTAATATTTTTATTATTTTGCTGAAACGCTACAAAGCCTCTATGAGCCCAGCTCACGCACTATTTATCTTACCTTCAACCAATCATATTCGTCCATTGGCGTACGAACACTTTTTCTTACCGCCAAGCTGAGCGTCACTTTTCGTCATTATAATACTTACTCTCGCTATACCTCATCTTCTTGTGCGTGGTGTTATCACTTACTTATGCGTCTTTTGTTAGTGTATACATCATTTTTTTTGTCTTACTGCTCACAACTACCATCAACTATTGCAGCTGTACTATTTTGACTGTGATTCTAGTCTATATTCTGCTGAATTGTCATTTTACCAAGTTGAACTATCGGCTCTATTAAACCAGTTTTCAGCCAATTTATTCTCGCAATGCGTATTGCATCAAATCGCATGTAGGAAGCTTGTTACTGGTAAGGATTCAACTTGTTGGGTAATGTAGCTCTTATTCTGTATTTCTTTATTATTATTTATTATTACATACTCTTCTCTCTCATTTTTGTTTCTATTCAACAACTATTTCGTTGTATAGTTCAAACCTTCACTGTGAAGGCGTATCCGTACCTTGATCCACGCAATTACCTTCCATTTTGTGGTCATTTAATCACCACTTGTCTTCAGTTATAACTGTTTCGCTAATTTGTATTAATCCGACTTCAAGGAAACGGACATGGGGCTTGCATCCTACCACAGGGTCCGTCCGCTTGGCTTACTGTATTTTCTCAATGGCGAGGCTACCGTAATTGCTTCCGTTTGGGTTCCAGAAAGCCTATTCTGCTCTAAGTTCTGTGCGTACTAGTATGTTACTGTATTAGGGACATTGGTGGTTCAACATCTGAATAAAAAAAGATTTATTTGTTTGTTATTTCTTGATGGTGTTTTTGTTATTCCCCAGGTCTTCACTCCAGTCGTTCGTCTTAGACGTTAACCTTTCCGCACAATATTGTTTAGTTGATATATAATTCTATAATAAATTGAAATAGCACTTTAGAGGAAAACATAAACCCACCACTCCCATAAATGCTTCCTTAAATGAATTTTCTCAGAGAAATGTTTCAAATAAAAGATGCAGCTCTTTGAATGTGCAGTTAATATAACACGTTTAAAGAACATCTTTGAAGCCGTTTCCTAAAAAATTGGGCAATTTGGGTTCTCATAGTATTACCCAAATGGAATATCAAGTATGAACTATCTGTGATTTTTTTTTGTTTGAGCTATGCTGCTCACACACACACACACACACACACACCATTTTTTAAAAACAACTTTTCTGGACTCAAGAGACCTCAAAACCAGCATTTTCGGTGAAAATCGATAACGAAAATCGATTGCAATACCTCAACTAACAGCAGTTAGTGAAAGTAAAAATTATAAATGTTGAATATGTCCGTAGAGCTGGATAATATCTGGTATTTTATCCGTCGTAGCCTGCAAATTCTGATGTTCCTGACCGGTTTCGAATTTTTACCCATCGTCACAGTAAAGTAATCAAGTTCCTGTACATGGTTGACTTCAACTTAATGTTTCACCTTATAATCTCCCGCTTACCCAATCAATAAATTACAAATTTGAATGCAGGGTAAAGATGATGCTGTAGTGACAAATCGTTCCTCATGAGACAACAAAATAAACTATTAATGATACTGTTTTATTTTTTTCGCTAAGTATATAAGGAACCCAAATACCCCCACCCCCACCCTGCTTACCTTCCCCCAGCTTTTGAAGTTGACAATTTATAGTTAGATTGTGGGGTGTTTAATTTCTCTCTGTGATCTTCAGAAAAAAAAATCAATCCCAAGTATGAGAAGCAACCAGACTATGGTTCATCTTTTAAGTCCGAATCTTTGGAAAGAAATTTCGTGAATCAATTTCGAATTGCCCTGTCTCGAATCATTTCATTGCCGTACAGATCACATAGTTTTGCCACTGTTTTATAACGTTGTTGCCAACTTCATAATCTTGCAACATAATTTGCCATATATGTTCTTTTAAATTCTCCATTTTTAGGGTCTCAAAAAAAAAAAAAAACACGTTTAAGTTGTTATATTTAGACAGAAGGAGAAGTTTCTGAAACATAAATAGGCAATTCATGGGAAATTAATTACACTCTCCTTGTAACGTAATTTATTTAATGACCTGACCCAATATTATCAAAATCCATTAAAGATGAAGATAACTTATTGCATTACAAAAATTCTAACTAAAATGAACTATAAAAATGCTGTTTTAAGAGTAAAAGATGAAAATGTTTCTACAGTGTACATATTTCTGGACATGAAAAAATGTAATAAGAAGATGGTTTTTTGAGAAATGATGAATCACCTGTTATGATCCCAGCTTTAAGAATTTCACCGCCAAAACAAGAAAAAAAAAATTGAACCCTAGAGAGAAGTGTATGAAAGTGAGCCAGTGGAGAGAATGGACAAGAAAAATGGACGATTCCTGGTCGTCCACAGCCAGAGAGAGAAGAATATGAGAGATAGCAACCCACCACCAGGTTATTGCAGTACTAAACTCTAATTAAAGAGCTTAACACACACCGCGCCACTACATCACCTAATTGTAAACTTAACTTGTTGAGTATTATTCTTTCACGCCTGGAAAAACACTAATAATCTCTCTGTTTTCATAAAATAATAATTATTTAAATATAATAATTTTTAATTTCTTTAACTACTACAAGAGGATGTTACATGTTGCAATCGTGTCAAATTTTCGACATCCACTTTTCACAGGATATACAGGTTTTGAGGTCCCTTGGTCCTGAATGAAAGTCTGAAACCGGTCAGGAACAAAACCAACATGCATGCTACGACGGATAAAAATACCAGATGTTGATAATAAGTTATTGAATGGATTTGCGAGTTTTTTGCGATTTTCCTCGAGAATAGCTCCAACGATTTTCTTCTTGCCTGAAATATTAATTACGCATATTGTAGAGGAGCTGCAACTTTTATTTGAAACATTTTCCGGGAAAATTTCATTTAAGTGGGGGGGGGGGGTTAATGTGGATTTATTTTATTGTTTTTTCTAAAATGTTATTTCCGTTTATTATATAACTCTATCACCTTCATAATATTAATTACAATGAAATGTGATGCCAAAATACCGAGTTTGAAGAATTGGTATACCGGAAATGCAACTTTATTGAACCGTTTTTTTTTTCAATTTATTTTTGCGACTTTATTAAAAATGACACTAAGGAATTTCATAACAAACTTGTTATACTAGCCATACATACAGAGGACCTGTCACTTGTGTTTGAATTAGTTTTCAGAATAAATTCATTTAAACGGGGTTTTGGGAGTGGGGGAAGTTATGTTTCCTCTAAATGCCGTTTTAATTTATTATACGACTGTACCGTCTATATAGTATTAATAACAAATATGCTGTCAAAATTCCAATTTTAATTAATATCGTTTTACCGGTGCATGATTCGAATATTTCTGTTAGAAACTTTGTCCGAGTAAATTCATTTTCTGGGTGGTTTTGTGGGTGTAGAAGGTTATCCTTTCTCAAAAAATTCGTTTTAGACTGTTTAGATTCTCACATTTGCAACTAAACATCTAGTGCGAATTATATATTTGAACATAAGAGAAAGTCGTGTGAGTGTTTCGCATCAGTTTTTTTTTTTTTGTTCGCAAAAATAACTAGTCGCCCAACTGGTCGCGTCATCCGAATTCCGAATTATGCCAACTAGAGGCAACATTAATCGGATTCAAATGAAAACGGGCAGACTCTAATTAAACCAATCGTTGAATAGTTTAATTATGGCAATCAAATCCTGTACAGTTTCTCCTTAATGGGCTGTTGTGATTGCGGGGCTGTAAATCTAGTTTAGTTTACAATCTATATAGGTGGAGATTTCATATATCACTCGAAACCCACGGTATGTATATTTCAGATTTTTGTGTTCTCTCTGAATTTTTGGATTTACTAATTCTAAGTGAAACATAGATTATATACAATATTAGAGTATAATATGAAATAGAGGGTATGTATTAGATTATATATATAAATATAGATAACCATTAAATAATTTTTAAATTTCCCTTTCTCCCTAGTAAGAGGAATATTAGATGTCTGTCATATTTTCGAATTTGATCACTCACGGGGAATACATGTTCTGGATAACCTGAATAAATGTGAAAATAAGCCAATAAGGAGGTAGGTTGGCATTCTTAGATACGACTACCTTCTACACGAAAGTTTCGGAAAAAATCCATCAACCGGAAGGGTGAATTTAAAGACTGTTTTTTTTTTTAGTTTTTCGCGATTTTCTTGAAAACCATTACAACAATTTTTTTTTTTTAAATTAAAGTACCAACGACACACAAATAAACAAATCAGTTTTTTTTCAAACATTTGTCCCAATAATTTTGATTGTTGTGGTGTTTCGGGGGCCTCTATTTAGGTCGTAGCCTGTCAGTTATATTTAGAGTGACGATACAGGGTCTTGAGATAAACGGCGCCCATAGTGTCCAGCTTGGCTGTTTCCTACTGTTTCCCTAGAAGTTTAAAAGACAATCGTTGGAGCCGTTTTCGAAAAAATCGCGAAAAAATTAATAAAAAAAATTCAGTAAAGTTCGCACTTGCCTTTAATGGATTTTGTTCAAAATTTTAGTGCCAGATGCGGCGGTAGTATCCGTTAAACGGAATATCAAGTTTGACCTTCCTGCAATGTTTCGTCACACTCACACATACACATATATTCATATCTGGGCAATAGGAAACAAGTTGTCACATTAAGATCTTCTGATGAACGCAATATCCAAAGAGAATTACAATCTCGGACCCTATTATCTCCTAATGGTGTAGGACAAGGCTCTAAGTTGGGGCCACTCCTATTTATTATAGAGGTCAATGATGCACCCAGAAATAGTAGGAGAGGCAAGTTAATTCAGTATGCAGATGATATCAGCACAGTATTCACTGGAGGAATCGAGGATGATGTTGTGAATTGTGCCAATGTTGGAGCAGATGACATATTTAGATGGGCCAAAGACAAATGCATTAAAATGAATAATTCCAAGACGGTTGGTCTGTGCTACTCAGTTGCTCCAGGTGGAAAAGAGTACTCTCCTTTAGTTAAGACTGAATGTGGCAGCATAATCTTCCCACCTTCGACAAAATTTCTTGGACTCCACATTTCTGTAGATCTGCGCTGGAAAGAACATATAGGTTCACTGGCTCCTAAACTTTCGAGCATAGTATTTCTCTTGAAAAAATTAACTCTAATCCTCAATCTCGAGGCCTTGAAAGTAGTATATTTTGGAAAATTCCAATCAACGGCTTCCTATGGGATAATGTTTTGGGGAAACAGCCCATGTACATCAAGAATTTTCCGCATCCAAAAAAGAGCTATTCGTGCTATGTTTAAAGCAAGACCCAACGAAAGCTGCAGGTTGCATTTTAAAAATAATAAAATCCTCACGATTCCAGCTCTTTACATCTTTTCCATCTGTTCATGGCTCTACAAAATTAGAAATAATTACAACACCTTCAACCATAAATATAATACTCGGAACCGTGACCATTTTCCTTTTTCTCAAGCAAACCACTTATTTTTCACATCTTCTTATTTATTCATGGGAAGGAAAATATTTAATGCACTTCCAAATGAAATTTCATCTTCACCAACAATGAAACTGTTTAAATCTAAACTAAAAACTATGCTCCTGGATAGAGTAATATATGATTTGGATGATTTTCTTACACAGACTTGCTTTGTAAAAAAGTTGTTATTAGATTGTTTAATGTATTGGCATGTCTTGTTCATACAACTGTATGTAGAAATGAAGATAAATAAAGATTATTATTATTATTATTATTAATATATATTCAAACTCCAAAAAAAAAATCGCACTCAGGGGATCTCTAAATTTCTATTTCCGGTGAAAACTCAATTTCGAAGAGGGACGCAACACGTACGAGGAGTAGAAAAATTGGTATAAACAAAAAAAAGATTAAAATTAGGA
Source organism: Triatoma infestans (assembly GCA_011037195.1). Lineage (NCBI taxonomy): Eukaryota > Metazoa > Arthropoda > Insecta > Hemiptera > Reduviidae > Triatoma > Triatoma infestans. The sequence continues at coordinate 91,041 of JAAEAF010004280.1, forward strand.
ATACATCGATTTAAAAATAGCCATAATAAATTGCTTGAATATCAATGTGAATGATCCTGGTTATCGAATGAATGGTGAGCAACAGTTACTAAATGGCTTCGTACTACAACAACTTCGATTTTAAGCTGCCCCCATAGTTCGACATATAATACTGGAGCCATGAGCTCTACCACCCACATCAGGCCTCTGCCTCCCCCCCAGCGCCATCCCCGACAGTTCAGAAAGTGATAGATAACTTTATTATCACTAGCCGTCAACGTCAACAGATTACAAACATGTTGGCCTGTCACCCCAGCCAGCGCTATCTAGTTTCATGTAGAAACAAATTTACCTCCTTAAAAAGGGTGATGCTACCACAAGCCCAAACCTGTTCCCTTAATAGTTTAATCGATCTATTACTAATTATTTCGTGGTAAATTAAACGTTAATTACTTAGAAAGTTATCTTTGAAGCCTTTCAAAATGATTACAAGACATAATTAAGAACTTTTTCCCCTTCCCACTCACCACATAATTCATTCAATTATTCGCTCATATTTTAATAAATTTTCATTCATAGTTTTAATAAAATTCAGTAATGAAAAACTCAATTTTTTTTTTCTTACCATACCTCTCATAGTTCTACTTTTATTAAATTTGTTTCAAAGAGGGACTATTTAACTATACATTTAGTTACTTCTTCTTACATCTGCCAGAAAGAGGAAGCATTGCGTTTCGCGTCAAATTTTCGAAATTTAGTTTTCACCGGAAATATATGTTTTGAGGTCCCTTGAGTCTGAAAAAAAGGTTTTTTTTTTTTTTAGCGAACAGGAAGTTTTAGTTCTATTAAAATTTTTTACACTTTCCCAAATACCTTGAAAACACTATGTCGTAAGTTACAGACACCTACATCAGCAATAAGGAAACAACGCCCACACAGATAGATACTACTGTTCTCTTTAAGATAGAGATAACCATTTATATATATAAGATAATAATTTAATTGTAAATTCATTAGTACTTTGCTCGTTGCTACTGTGTACATGTGTGTCCGATTGTATGTCAATAAAAGTTTTTTTTTAAAAACTCCCTCGCAGTTTCTGTTTTTATAACTGGCGCTCGATTGCAGGGACCGGCGAAAGTATTTAAAGCGATCTGTAATCCCCTAAAATACTTCGGTTTTTACCGTTAATTGCCGGCCCAACGGAAAGGAATCCAGACGAGACTACTTATCTCAACCAGGGTTCCAGACACCCATCAACTGCACACAACAGGCTACAGGGCACACAAACCAGGAAACCTGGCGACACACCACAAGGACATCATCGCAACCAAGGGAGCCTCAGGCGGAACTTCGGAGCCAGAGCAACAACCACCAAATCCTTTCAGAGGTAACTTAAATTTCACTCTCGTACCATCCAGAATGAGCAAAATTTCAAGGCCCCTTTCACACGACATCTTGCGATACATCCCCGATTATGAAGGCAACAGCCACGAACTTCCCCATTTTATAGACACTTGCCAAGAAATTTACGGGAGTTACTGTGCGGCAAACGTTGAAGAAAAAGAGCATAACCACTGGTTATTAATAAAAGCAATACTAACCCACATAAAAGGCCCCGCTAAAATTGTAATATATAATAATAATTGTAAAACAGTAGAGGAAATTATAATAGCACTACGAAAAAATTTTGCGGACAATCGAACGGTACCCGACCTATTTTCAGAGATAAACTGCATGAGGTCAAAACCAAAAGAACACCCTATAGAATTCTTAAATCGACTAGACGAAAAACGGACTACCATAGTAACAAAATATAAAATAGACGGGACGACGGGAGTAGTATTAACAGAATTAACTAAACAATTAGACGCTCATTTAGTAAGAATATTCCTTTACGGGATACACCCTTCACTAGGCGCTTATTTACAATCACTACAATGTCAAGACCTAGACGACGCTCGAACAAAAATTATAAACGATTGCGGAATAATAATGAGCCAACTAAGACTAGCAAACACACCCGAAAGCATCACGTACAACACCCCAGTAACAAACAAGAACCCCCCAAACACTCAAAGACCCTATAAAAACAATTTTACTTATCCACAATACCAAACCTATCAAAACCCTCGATCCAACTTTATCCAACATCAAAACTATGTACCACGCTTTAATTTCCCTCAATACTCTCAATTTAGACCCGACTATAATTCCCCCCAACACTTTCAATTTAGACCCGACTATAATTCCCCCCAACACTTTCAATTTAGACCTAACTTGAACTTCCCCCAATCATCACAGTCCAGATTTAAATACCAGAACACACCAAAATGGGATTCACAAAATACCGTATCCATGAGAACGGTTAACAAACTAACGGACGGAAGAAATAGGGGAGCCCCACATGAATTAAACATAACCGAATCCACTCAGAACAGCGAAATAAAAGAACTAAGAGAACAGGTTAGAACCCTAACCGAAACAGTCTCAAAACTTACAAACCATTTTTTAGAACCAGGACCGACAGCAACAGAACCCCCCGGGGAACAACAATATTTGAGTTAAAAGCACTATCACAATCCTTACCGTATTTCCTAGACAAGACAAATAACAAATGGTTAATCGACACAGGATCCCAAAAAAATTACATAAATCCCGAAATAGTAAAATCCAATATGAAAAAATATTCCGAAGAATTTTTAGTACGAACACCAACAGGCGAAGAAAAAGGACATGAGTACATTTTAATGAATATTGACCAGACATTTCCGAAAGCGGAACCTATTAAATTATACATATACAATTTTTCTCCCCGTTACGACATACTGATAGGACATGAAACTTTAAGTAAATTAAACGCTACGGTAGACTTTAAGAAAAAATTATTAAGATATAAATATAGTAATAAGAGACTATTATTTAATATAGATGATAAAGTAAACTTAAAAAAAGGTTATAATATAGTTAATATCCCCTTAAAGAACGTAAATTGCAAGGAAGGAATAATTAAAACAAAAGAATTAAATAAGGAAATCACAATTCAAGGCGGTTTAGTAAAAAACGAAAAAGGGCGGGCTAAGTGTCTCGTTTACGCCCAAGAGGTAACAACAATATCGTTGGAACCCATGGAAATAGACGAGGTCGACTCTATACATGATTCTAGCTCTTCGACCATAAGTCCAAAGGAGTTAGAGGAAATAAAAAAAGAAATCCCACACCTTTTACGAACTAGCCACATGAATGACGAAGAGAAGTATAAAATTATAGAACTAATTAGACAATACCCAGAAACGATAAAACGAGAAAATGACAGACTAAGTAGCACGAACTTACTTAAACATAAAATTAGGACAAAAGACGAAAATCCGGTTTACACCAAAAGCTACCGATACCCAGAAGCTTTTAGAAATGATGTTAAATTAGAAATAGATAAATTACTAGAAAATAAAATAATACAACCTAGCCATTCCCCTTATAATTCCCCCATTTGGGTAATTACAAAGAAACCCGACGCTTCAGGTAAGCGCAAAATAAGAATGGTGATCGATTATCGTAAGCTAAACGAGAAAACGATAGAAGATAAGTTCCCCCTGCCCAATATAGAGGACCTTTTCGGCAAGATCGGAAGGGCCACTTATTTCTCTGCCATAGATTTGGCTTCGGGGTTCCATCAGATCGAGATGGACCCCGAATCAATCCCGAAAACAGCCTTCAGCACAGAGACTGGGCATTACGAGTTCTTAAGGATGCCCTTCGGACTCAAAAATGCACCTCCAACCTTTCAAAGAGCAATGAATGCCATCTTTGCTGACATTCCCAATGCCCTTGTTTATATGGATGACATTATTGTTTTTTCGGACAGCCTAACTGAACATTTAAAACACTTACAAACAGTTTTTAAGAAATTAAAGAAGTATAATTTAAAACTGCAGCTAGACAAAACGGAATTTTTCAAGAGAGAACTTCTCTATCTAGGTCATATAATATCAGAAAAAGGTATACAACCTAACCCCCAAAAGTTAGAAGTAATAAAAAAATTTCCCATACCAAAAACGCAAAAAGAAATAAAACAATTCCTAGGCCTTACCGGGTATTACAGGAAAATGGTAAAGAATTATGCGAGAATTGCCAAACCACTGACACAAGCCCTGAGAAAAGACTCCAAAATAGACATTAATAACTCTGACTACAAAAATTCCTTCGAAAAATTAAAAGAACTCTTACAGAATAACCCGATACTTCAACTACCAGACTTTAATAAGACCTTTTATTTAACCACAGACGCTTCCAATAAAGCTATAGGCTCAGTATTATCCCAAATACATGATGGAAAAGATTTACCCATCGCATTTGCCTCACGCACCCTTAATCAAGCAGAAGAAAACCTTAGTACTATTGAGAAGGAGTTACTCTCAATTGTCTGGGCATGCAAACATTTCCGGCCTTACTTATATGGCAGAAAATTCATCATTCAAACCGACCACAAGCCCCTTCAGTGGCTGCATAATTTAAAAGAACCGAATTCCAAATTATTACGTTGGAAATGCCTATTAGCAGACTTTGAATTCGAAATCAAATATCTACCCGGAAAAACAAATATAGTGGCAGACACCCTCTCGAGAATTCCTCAAGAAATTAATGCAATAGACAACCCAGAAAGCGAAATAAATCCCCAAGAAATACTAGACCAATTCTTACGCGAGTATCCCCCAGAAAATGAAAACGAGAACGAACACGATAACAGTAGCCTAGCCACAATACATTCCCAAGACAGCTCAGCCGACCAAATTACACTAATGGACAAAACTAAAATTCTAAACGTGGAACAGAATCAAATATTGATAGAACGAGGTTCACCAGATGTGAAACTTCTCAAAGTATTTGGAAAGAAACGAATAAAAATCACCCTTAGCAATTTAGATGTAAAAACACAATTAAACCAATTTATAATCGACTACTTAAAACCTAACACCACATACGGAGTTTACTGTCAAAACACTGAAACACTACAATCAACATATGACGACATATTCTTAACTCTCCAGAATTTAATACTTACAAACTTTCGAACTATTAAACTTCGTAGATATTACAAAATACTACTCGACTTAGAAGATAAAGAAGAACAGACTGAAACAATTAGTAATTATCACGGAGGAAAAACTTATCATAGGGGAACCTCCGAAACATATGAACACATAAGACGAAGATACTACTGGCCAGGAATGTACAAAGACATCTCTGACTACATTAATCAATGCCCAATCTGCCTGAAAACCAAATATGAGAGACAACCCATCAAACTGACTTATAATCTCACCCCTACACCAGATAAACCCTTCGAGAAATTGGCCATAGATGTATTCACCTATAACTCAAAGAAATTTTTAACCATGATCGACTGTTTCAGCAAAAAACTAACGATCTACCCCATACAAACACACAATCAATTGGAGGTACAAGACAGATTACAAAACTACTTCTCCCTTTTCCCATTACCGAAAATAATCCAAATGGATAATGGAAAAGAATTCGACAACAACGGTATCAAAAATTTACTCACTCTTTACAACATAGAACCTCACTACACGACACCCTCACACTCCCAATCACAAGGCATCATAGAAAGAGCCCACTCTACCTTGGTAGAGCTATTAAATTCAATCCAACTCCAAAATAAAACTAACAACCTAGAAAGAAACATACAGCTAGCAGTATTAGCATATAACAACAGCATAATAACAAGCCTAAAATTAACCCCCATGGAAATAACGTTCGGAACTAATAACATAACCCCTGACAATCTACAACCCACCTTGACGGAAGAAAGAACTAAACGCTATCACCAAGATCTAGACATAGTACACAACGTAATTAAGGATAGACTAAACAAAGAAAAAGAAAAAAGGACACAAAAACTAAACCAACATAGGGAACCGGAAGTAGAACTACCTGACACAGTTTACTTAAAATCAACCACACACAGAAAACACAAACCCAAGTACTTTCCAGTATCATATAATCCTAAAACTAAATTAGCAACTAATCTTAAATTTCAAGCAAACAAACAATTCAAAGTACACCCTAATCGAATGAAAAGACCCAGAAAAGTGAACAAACGAATTTCTGTTTCAGGACAAAATGTTAACGCAAACGCTGATACTGAACCTACTAATCCAACTGATACCAACAAACCTAGCACCAGCACAGGCCTATAAAGTAACGGACTTAACCAAATCACCTGGCATAATACCTTTCCTAATACAACCATCCTTCATACTGAATCAAACTTATTCTTACATTCATAACATAAACCTAAGCAAATTACAAGAAGAAATAACACAAACAGAACAGAATTTAAGGAGAATAGACCCAAAGAAAAGAGATCCTCATTATATCAGAACTATAAACGCTTTTTTAAAATACGCACAAGACAAACTAGACCATATCTACTCAAACAAAATAAACAGGCAAAAAAGAGGATTAATTAACGGACTAGGGACAGCTATATCATGGCTAACAGGAAATATGGACGCAAACGACAAAGACCGGTATGACAAAATAATACAGCAAGTTCAAAAAAACGAATACACTATCGAACACAACGTAGAAAACCAACTTACCGTCAATACGGAATTAATTAACAAATATAACAAAGACATAGGCATAATTCAAAACAACAACAACAAACTAAAAAGCTATTTGACGATACTGACCAACGAAACGTTCGCTTTAGAGCTCGCGCATCAATATAATTTCCTCTTAAGTAACTTACAATTATTAATAAACAAATTAAATGACATAAGTAATAGTATAGAATTTTGTAAACTGGGAGTAATACACTCCAGTATTATAACTACCCAAGAAATATTACAAGTTGTTAACCAAACCAAAATCCAACCTATTAGCGAGGATCCTGAAATCCTATGGCAATTAGGCTCCATTAAATGCGCTCTGTACGAAGACCACATATCCTACATCCTAGAAATTCCCCTAAAATCCACTTTATACGAAACCCTTTTCTATCTTTCACACCCCGCAGAATACCAAGGAAAAATTATAACAATTTATACATATCCCCATTTAGTATTAAGAAATTATAAACAATTATATACTAGCAACAATTGTACATTAATTAAAGGAAAGTATTATTGTAGACAAGCCAAAAGAATCGAAAATAATAAATGTATTGAAAATCTGTTAAAAAGGGAACCACATGATTGTAAAACAATAATACTTCACGAACCCAAACCCTTTGTAAAATACATTTCCCCACTTAACAAATATTTACTTTACAAACATAACGATTTAATTATAAATATTAATAATTCCATTAATGTAACCTTGTATTCGAAAAATTGTTACTTATTATATCTAGAACCAAATGAATATGTACATAATTTTCCCAAGCCATATGTCTATTGGGAAACTAATCCTATTGATATGGAAAATATTCTTATTAACAAACCTAGTAATATTAACATATCCTTTGACAAACTTAATCATTTAAATATCCACAATAAACCTTTAGAGATAATTACAGAAGTAGCTAATAATAATACCCATATTTTAATCTTATATTTTATTGTAATCATAGTATTAAGTCTTGTTATATTATATATCTATAGGAAAATTCATAACTATTGTAAACAACCAAAATTAATAGAAAATAGAAATTTAACCCCAAAACAGGAAGAACCCTGCCACCCTTCACTTAATCCCTCGCCGAGGGCGGCTCAATCTTGAGGAGGGAGGAGTTACAGACACCTACATCAGCAATAAGGAAACAACGCCCACACAGATAGATACTACTGTTCTCTTTAAGATAGAGATAACCATTTATATATATAAGATAATAATTTAATTGTAAATTCATTAGTACTTTGCTCGTTGCTACTGTGTACATGTGTGTCCGATTGTATGTCAATAAAAAGTTTTTTTTAAAAACTCCCTCGCAGTTTCTGTTTTTATAACTGTAGATAAATTTGGCTTTTCTCGACCCTGTCGGGGATAGGTTACCAGCTAATGAAGAAATCTTTTAAATATGGATTAACGGCAACCTTTTTTTTCCTTTTGTATTATAGATCATTTTAAAGATTTCGCCAATAGCAAATTACCCCTGCCGGAAGGTTGATAGTAAGCCAAATTTATCTAAGACGCACCCTTTTCAAGATAACTGCGAAAATAGAAAAAATTGTAACAGAACTAAAACTTTCTGTTAATAGCTCTGTTTATAAATAAACGGAAAATCAGGTTCATGTGTTTTATTTTATGTTATTTGCTCCAAATACACTCACACACGCACAACAAAAACATACATAAAAAACATGCATAAACACACTAAAAGTGACGGCTATTTTTATGTGTGTAAATCGTTTATCTATCAATTATTGGAGTTAAGCCGGAGGTAAGCATTGCGAGCCCCTCGCTGGATACTCCACGGTTTTCCAGGCTGAAGTTTATACAATAAAGATCTGTGCTAAGGAGAATTTGCGTATGGGCTTTAGGAATAGAGAGATATGCATCTTCTCGGATAGCCAGGCTGCGCTGAATGCACTTCGGGCATTCAGGATTACCTCTTCCCTGATCAGGGAGTGTAGAGACTTCCTGGAGGTACTATCCCGGCACAATAAAGTTCGACTAGTATGGGTGCCGGGGCATAAGGGGATTAAAGGTAACGAAATAACCGACCAACTGGCCAGGGAGGGAGCGAATACTCCCTTCTGTGGGCCGGAACCTGTTCTGGGAATAGCCAAAAGCATGGCGAGGGCGTCTTTGAGAGAATGGACTCGGAGAGAGCATAATCGTCACTGGCGGCTAAGTACTGGGGCAAAACACGGCAAAATGGTCATGCCAGAGCTGTGTAGAAGAAGAACCAGAGACACCCTGGGTCTAAGCAGGTATCAGATTTCACTGATAACGGGTCTGTTTACTGGGCATAGTAGGTTCAAGAAACATCTGCACAAGGTGGGATTGGTGGATGTAGAGCGGTACGAGATCTTCGGCACGTTGAGACCGGAGGAAATCGTACGCCAAGAGGGACTGGTGGGGAATGTTCTGGACCTCATGAAGAGGGGGGGCTTTCTCTACTAGGTTTCGAGGGATTGGCACAATAAGCCTCAATGGGAGGCTGCAGTGCCTGGGTTTGAGTCCCCCCCCTGCATCATTCTAATTCTAAAGCCATTATTGAGAAAATCGCGAAAATTTAAAAAAAGAAAACAACATTCTGTAAAATATAAAAAAATTAGGTCATCGGGTTGCAAACAAGTTAGTGATTTGTTATAAATCGGACGTTACGACTAGGTTTCTTCAAGATAGGCTCGCCACTAATGCTGAAACAAACAAGTGCTGCTTGTTTTTGAGATGTTTTGTTTACCTTGAACATGGACCATTCGCTAGAAACATTTTTTTCGTTCTCATGGAACGTCAAAAACACATATTTCCGGTGAATACTCTATTTACAATCGTAGCTAGGGAAAGTCGTGTTAGTGTACAATATATATTTGCCTGTGGCAGACTGTAACACTTTTTGGGCTGTCGCCAAAGGTTTAAATTATTTTTAATATGTACTACTATGTAGAATTCATTTTTTTTTTTTTTTATTTATTTAATAAATAACAAATTATTGAAAATTAAAGAAAATAAAACGATAAAAAAGAGAAAATAAAAATAATAATTAAAATAAACTTTTTTAACTTATATTTTTAGAAGGAAAAATGGAAAATACTAACAAGCAAACACATTCAATAACGTTCAGTAAAAGAAAAGATTGCTGGCTTATAATTAATTTTTGAAACCAAAAGAAGCCAATCTTTTTGTACGTATAAACATTCTTTTTCTCCCCTCTATTTTTTTTAAAGCTTTGTTGTTTTGTCTTGTGTGTGTGTGTGTGTGTGTGTTATTTTAATTTTATAATCTCATAATTAATCTTTTGCTTTCTTTTTTTAATGAATAATAAATTAATTCTTGATTACAAAAAAACACCAATATAAATTAAATTTTAACGTTCCTATAATATTCCTTTTTCTTTTTTAGCCCTTAATTACATTTCAGAGAATATATTTAACAGAACGAAGAAAAACTAAAAATTAAACCTATCAAATTAAAACTGTGTTATAACTTACAATACATTCGTAGGCATCTAGATAGATATACGCGAATAATATCTGGCTAATCGTTAGAAACGATCGCGTTCTCGTTATGTGTAACAAACATCGATAAAACAGTTATAATCACGAATATTTCTAACTTCCAATTCTTAAAACCTGGTAGTTTTATAAAATGTTTTGTAAAACTTGACCAGCTATGGAGAAACTAAAAATTGTGCTGGAATTATAATGGTGGAAGCCTAATGTCTTCATTTCCACCAGAATCTTTTCCGGAAATTGTTTTAAATAAAACTGTTTCGATTTGTACGTGTGCGTACTGCATATTTATATTACAAGTTTTAGCAAAATCTTTGGAGCTGTTTTCGAGAAAAAAAGGGAAATACTGAAAAAAGAAATTAGAAAAGTAGCACTTCTGGTTGATGAATTTTGTCCGAAACTTGCGTTGAGCTGAGTACCTGAACGGAATACCATATTTAAGTTTCTTGAGAGTTTTCGTTATTAAGATACGAGTATTTTGTTCTCACACACGTACCGTGGCAATTTGCTGAAAACAATTTTTTTTCGTGCTCAGGGGACCACTAAAACGTATTTCCTGTGAAAACTCAACTTGGCAAATTTTAAGAGCTCATAACACTCTTTCCTAGGGGGCGTAAAATTCAGTAAAGTCTCTTAAAACATTTTACTTTCTCATGAGGCTGGATGATATCAAATTTTTGAAGTGAGTTTTTCTTCATACATAAATACATAAATGTTTTGGGGCTGTCTGAATCCCAAAGTATGTTGTTTTTAGAAATTAGTTCATATCAAAACTTATAACTCAAAACTGAAAAATTCCAGCAAGCTCAAACCTGAATATTTCGCATTGCAAAACAAATCCCAAATATCAACGGCTTTGAGGTTATACCAAACGGAAAGGTTATAATGAGAACTAGAATTAAAATAGATTCTCAGTATTTGAAACTTCTCATGTTTTTACTTTCTCTTACTTCTAATAAGTATTGCAATCGCGTCAAATTTTCGATATCGAGTTTTCACCCGAAACATCCGTTTAGAGAACTCCTGAGTACAAAAAAGAAGGTTTTTAGAAAATGGTCTGTATATGTATGTGCCTATGTGTAGTTTTAAGTCCAACGACTTTAATTTTTATATATAATTTAAATCTATACTTCCATATTCTATTTCTTTTTCTTACCAATAATTAGATATATACAATATCTCTAGATTTTCGAACTCTAATATATAAAGCTTCTACTTACTATAATTTATTTGTTTAATTGCGCTAGTTCGATTCCTTTTATTGTGATGTTGCGAGAAACTAGATTTTGATTGAATTTGCTTATGCGTAAATTCTTATCTTTATGGACACAGTACCCTTACAATACATTGTGGATTGCGCCACCTGCATAAAATTAAGGATAATATAATGAATAGCTACAAACTCCAAGTGTAAGAACAGTTTTTAACGGAAAATTACAATTACTCTGATAAATTTCAGTGGGTGTTCAACAATCATTTTATTTTGTCCCACTAGTATAGATAAACACCACATACAAAATGGCGGACTTACATTGATCTTGCATTTCAGCCTAATTCTCATTTCCCTCCTTTTTCAACAATGGATTGGTAATTCTGAGTTTTTTCTTTAGAGCTCACATTAATTTTATAAAACAGTAAATATTAGTTAGAAATTAGTAGATAAGAAAGACGGGTTCTAGGCCACTTTTTTTGCACAAGATGGCGGCCGTCCCCCTCTCCCACCTCTCACCCCAGCCACATTACCCCTCTCCCACCAAATGACCCCCCCTCCCCACCCCAACCTATTCCCAACTTTTCCCCCTCCCCCTCCTCTTTTCCTGTAGGCGAAGAAATATTAAAAATTAATTTTTTTTTTTGCTGAGGTCAGCAAAAGCGATCTCACAACCTTCGTCATCCAAGTCCATCACTTACACCACTCAGCTATAGTGGTAACTTGGCAATAGTAGTTTTCTTTAGATCCTTATACCTCACCCCCACATACTTCTCCCTCATCTCTCTCATATCCTTTCTCTCTCTCTCACTCTCTCTCTCTATAGATATATAAAATATATACACAGAGACTTAAAGAGAGGCTCTGCCCCACGTACCCCAGGCCAGGGTTCATTAACCTGTATTTTTCCATTCGTACAAAAGTTTATTAACCTCTATGTATGCACAATGTTTGCAATATAATATATTTACTTATTTTTTTTTTTTTTTAGACGGATACTTATGTAAGTTTTTTGGTAAACAATAAACTAAAACTTAATCTATGGTTCCTTCTTATCTACTTTTATCGATCACATGTATATTGACATTTAATACAGTATACATGATTTATGAGTCACTTACCTGTGTAAGGTTTTTGGTAAGCAATTACAATGTAAATCTCCATTTTCCTTTCTTTTTTTTTTTTTTATCGATCATTATATATTTATAGAATCCAATATATCGGTTATTTTTTTTTTTTTTTTTTTGGCACAGTTTAAAGTTGTTGGACCTGTTATCGACGAAATAGTTAATAATATGTTTTATCGAACTAATTGTTTATGCAATTAAAGAAAGGAAAAAAAGCTAGTGATTTAATAACTGGTGTATCTCAATTTACATACCAAATTCCGCATATTTAATCACTAGACAGATACTTCGTTTTTTTTTGGTAAACAGATGAGTTTTTTTTTTTTTGGTAAACAATAAACTAAAACTTAATCTATGGTTCCTTTCTTATACACCATACTTATCTATTTTTATCGATCAAGTATATTGGACATTTAATACAGTATATTGATTTATGAGTCACTTACCTGTGTAAGGTTTTTGGTAAGCAATTACAATTTAATTTCCATTTTCCTTCTTTAAGAAAAATCTATTTAGCCTATTATACAAAACACACCGAGGACAGCCGAACTACAGAGCCGATAATAACCGAACAGTCCTTATTTTTTTTTTTAAAAAACACAATCATTTGTAATTAAGTTGTCCAAGTTTTCTAATAATAACCACAGTCCAAATCGTTCGTTAGTAGGTTTTACTTTTCTTCCATAGAGCTGAGAAACACTTAACACTTTGTGCGAGCCCATGTTGTCTCTGCCGATGACCGATTAACACTTAATTACAAAGGACTCCACTATGAGTTAAATCTCCACTTTCCTTTTTAAGATAATTTTTTGTTTTGTTTATCGATCAACTATATTTATAGAATCTAATATATCGTTTTCTTTTTGGTACTGCTTAAAGTCGTTGGATCTGTTATCTAACGCAATGTACGACGAAATAGTTAATAATATGTTTTGTCGAACTAATTGTTTATGCAATTAAAGAAAGGGAAAAAAAAAAAAAGCTAGTGTTTAACCAGAGATTTAATAACTGTTGTATCTCAATTTACGTATCAAATTCCACATATTTAATCACTTTCTAATCTAAAACGTACTCAATTTACACACATATTTCCGTCAATTCTTGCAAAGAAGAGATGTAAGTTTTCGGTTAGAAATGTAGAAAGTGCCTATCTTACAAATTGACATGTAAGAAATAAAAGTAAGAATAGCGATTTATGCGTACATATTAAAACTAGTAATTTAAATGGAACTTATATATTTTTAAACACTTTTTATTAGAGCAAAAGTAATTTTCTCTAGAGATAACTACTGTAAGTTTGCAGTTAAAATTGTAAAAGTCGAAAGTGCGTATCTTAGAGCTTAACATGTAAGAAATAAAAGCAAGAATTGCGGTATATACGCATTTATTAAAACTAGTAATTTAACTGGAATTTATATGTTATACATGTTTAAACACTTCTTATTTGAGCAAAAGTAATTTCTCTCTAGAGATAGTTTGCGGAGTTTCGCAGTAATATCTTACTACAGTAGTATTTTTCTGTAGTCTTTTTACAGGAGTAAGTCTAATTCCACCACAGTGGAAAGCTGATCCTACACAGATAATGTAATTTCCAAAAAAAAAAAAAAAAAAATCTTCTATCGAATTAATTGTTTGTACAATTAAACAAATTACTTAAAGAAAGGAAAACTTAGTGGAACCAGTAGTCTTTTTGTCTCAATTTAGGTACAAAATTCCCCTACATTTTTGCAATCTAAGAAGCACTCAATTTACGTACTTAACTCCCCCCAAAATAGTGATCAGTTTCCAATTTAACTGGTAAATGAATTATTCTATATTTTTGTAATCTAATAAGTATTCAATTTACATATATAATTCCAATAGAGAATTTAATAAATTAATGGGATTTATACCATACCTAGATAGAAGTAACTTCCTTAGTGAGTAACAGATTGATATTCGCTCCTAGAGTTATGGATGTGCAAATGACGAATGATTAGACAGTAGAGAATGTATTGTGTTAAATGTCTTTGGTCAGGTCAAAATGTAAAACTGCACAAAGCAAAGTTGGACTACAATTAAATCTGTCGAATAACCAAGAAAAACAAAGATATACAAAAGAATATATTGCACTAAAACATTCGTAAGTTATCGTATTGTGAATTGGAATAACAGTTTTGCTAGTAATTTCCAAGTTCTTTCCTCAACCTTTCTAAATATGTAACAACTTCTTCTGCCATCTTACATTCTTAAACAGGCATAGGATATTATGCGCTAAAAAACATGTTACTTTTTAATAAAAGAATATTGGAACAAGTTAAACCATTATAAGTTTCTAATCTGGGGAAATGATTGCATTATATCCAAATTCGAAATCTTCTGTTTTGTAGCCATTGTCTAATGTCTATTAGTCCAAGAAAAACACAGATATACAATAGAATATAAACATATATTGCACTAAAACATTCTTAAGTTGTCGCATGGCAATTATTGTGGATTGCAATAACAGTTTTGCTAGTAATTTCCAAGTTCTTTCCTCAACCTTTCTAAACATGTAACAACTAAGAAATAAGTTTCTAATCTGGGGAAATTATATCCGAGTTCGAAATCTTCTGTTTTGTAGCCATTGTCTAATGTCTATTAGTCCAAGAAAAACACAGATATACAATAGAATATAAACATATATTGCACTAAAACATTCTTACGTTATCGCATGGCAATTATTGTGGATTGCAATAACAGTTTTGCTAGTAATTTCCAAGTTCTTTCCTCAACCTTTCTAAACATGTAACAGCTAAGAAATAAGTTTCTAATCTGGGGAAATTATATCCGAGTTCGAAATCTTCTGTTTTGTACCCATTGTCTAACGTCTATTAGTCCAAGAACAACCAAGAAAAACACAGATATACAATAGAATATAAAATATATTGCACTAAAAACAGTCTTAAGTTATCGCATGGTAATTATTGTGGATTGCAATGACAGTTTTGCTAGTAATTTCCAAGTTCTTTCCTCAACCTTTCTAAACATGTAACAACTAAGAAATAAGTTTCTAATCTGGGGAAATTATATCCGATTCGAAATCTTCTGTTTTTTGTAGCCATTGTCTTGTCTATTAGTCAAGAAAACACCAGATATACAATACGAATATAAACATATATTGCCTAAACATTCTTAATTAATCGCTGGGGCAATTATTGTGTGATTGATAACAGTTTTTTGCTAGTAATTTTCAGTTCTGTTCCTCACCTTTCTAACAGTACAACTAAGAATAGTTTCTATCTGGGGAAATTATATCCAAGTTCGAAATCTTTGTTTTGTACCCATTGTCTAACGTCTATTAGTCCAAGAACAACCAAGGAAAACACAGATATACAATAGAATATAACACATATTGCACTAAAAACAGTCTTAAGTTATCGCATGGTAATTATTGTGGATTGGAATCAGCTTTCCTCAACCTTTATAAACATGTAAACAACTTGTTCTACTGTCTTACATTCTTAAACAGGCATAGGAAATTATGCCCTAAACAATATGTTACTTTTTAATCGAAGAATATAGGAACAAGTTAAACCAATGTTTGCATAGTATAGGAAATGGGAAATGATTGCATTATATCCAAATTCGAAATCTTCTGTTTTGGAATTTAGAGATTTCTACCAACATTAACGTCTATTAGTCCAAGAACAACACAGATATACACAGAATATAATACAGTATATTGCCCTAAAACAGTCTTAAGTTATCGCTTGGCAATTATTGTGGATTGCAATAACAGTTTTGCTAGTAATTTCCAAGTTCTTTCCTCAACCTTTCTAAACATGTATACCTACAACGTGTTCTACAGTCTTAAATTGTTAAACAGGCATACTGATATTATGCACTAAAAAATATGTTACTTTTTAATCGAAGAATATTGGAACAAGTTAAACCAATGTTTGCATAGTATATGGAAATGGGAAATGATTGCGTTATATACAAAAACTCAAAAATCTACTGTTTGTAGCTGTTGTCTAACGTCTAATAGTTAAAGCTGTTTAAAACAAACAAACAAAAAATACTGCAAACATACAAGTGTCTGGTTCCCAAACTTGTTGTAATTGGTACCGATTAGAAATATAAATATATTGTATAGTCATTTGGAAGAAATTAGTCAAAATATCCCCCCCCCCGCAAAAATCATTATTAGTTCTTTTTAATGTTTTAACTTGTTTTTATTAGACGGAAATTATAACACAGAAGTATTTTTGCTTAGTCAGATCGCATTCCTACACCTTCTTACGAGCCCTGGCACAGACACACACACACATAAGCGCGCGCACTACATGCTGTTAAGTGAATAATTGACAGAAATAAAAAAAATACATGTTTCTCTATTTTTGCAATACAAAAGAAAGGAAATAATTGCAACCATTAAAAGTAAAAATTGATCACCGTTTTCTCTATTATTTTTCTCTCATAATACATAGATGTGTACGCTTCTATTATAAATAACACAAACATAATATTTTGTTTAATTACAAAATCCATACCTTATACTATAATCTTGGTAATAGTATACATAATTTACACACACCCACACACACACACACACACACACACACAACACAAATCTTTTTATGTCTACTGGCAGAGTATGTTTTAACTTATCTAAATTGTCAAAATTTATAGTCAAAATCTAAAGCTAAGTCTTGCATTTCTCTTACTAACCAGCAATGTCTATTTTTATAAGGAACTAGTTTAAGGCCTACCAAAATTACTGCTTCTAACCGGTTGCACTCAGAAACTTTAACACGACCTCTTATTTCTTTATCGTTCTCCTGTTGTGTTGAAAGCGGTACCTTGTATATTTTTCCTGTGCAAAATTCCATCTTCTCTTATTTGGCAAACGAGTGTCCATTGTAACTTGTTACACCAGTAAATGTTAAAAATGGTTTCTCTCGGTAGGTGAGGAATTTATATCCAACCCATTTTTCGGTATTATAATGTAACCATTTTCTTTATTAGAATAGGCACTATTTTTGTTTTTGTTTTGTTTTTGTGGTACCCTTTTAGTTCTTGCACTCTTCTTTTTCTGCATATATAAAAGTTCTTTTGTTGTTTACGGTAAACACCAGTTGTGTCCAAAATTTTGCAATGTGGTTTAATATTTTTAAATTCTGTCAACTCGTTTTCCAC